>VXBA01003437.1:2052429-2259267 GCA_013399895.1 Serilophus lunatus | reverse complement strand
CCCCGCCGGGGACCCGCCGCCACCGCCGCGCTCGCGCTTCCGGCCACCGCGGCGGGGGCGCGAGCTCCGGGCGCGCTTCCTGCCGCCCCCCGACGGGAACGGGGGCGGGAGCGGGAAGGGGGCTCCCAGCGGCCACGTCCAGCCGGCGGAAACCAAGTCCTTGGGAACAGCCCCTCGCGGCTCGTACACAGGGAGGTGTCTGTGCACATCCCCAGCGCCGGCTGCTGGGGCAGAAACGCGCGCTCTGTGCGGGACCTGTGCTTCTGGAGCATGCTGACTGAGATATTTGTGCGTTATGCTTTAATCTCTCTAAACGGATTATAAATCTTTTGGGTTACAGATGTGTAGAGACAAGCACAGTGGAAGCCGGTTTTTGAGCAGAATTTCTGGAAGTTTTTAGAGCAGAAAAAAGTATGGCAGCCTTCTCTATAGGTGAGCCTCGAAACGCTTTTTAAAAATAAGACGGCTTTTAAACATATTTGCCTTCCCCTCGCAGGTTCGTTACAACCTTCATGATGACAATTACGTAACCCCGGAGCTCCGCAAGCACTGCTGTCCTGACTATTAGTGGTGAAGAATATCCAGGGTTCTTGCAGTGGTTTGCAGAAATTGCATGTGCTTAGGAAACTAGGTCGGAGGGAAATAAAGATTTACTTTTACGCAAGCCGAGCTAGTTTGGAGCTATATGGCTTCCAATACAGACACTATCGAAAATGTATTGATATACATTTTAGTTCCATCTCTTACCGTTTTCCCCGAGACACAGAACTTGTTTCTCGCTCCAGGTTTTGGAATTAATTCCATCCCCCAAGGAGGCAGTGCTGATGCTGATTTCTTTCTACGGTTTCACCCGAGTCCCATTACATCATACCAATGTCATGCCCTGCAGCAGGAGTCAGGAATGAAGTCAGCCACAGTCGCCTGCAATGGCTTAACTACTTTCTCTGCATTCAAGTAACGGCAGCACAATCCTGCAGGCTACTGCACTGCAAATGTAGTTCTAAGTTGTATCTTTCTCACTTGCAAGCAAAATGCTTATGTAGGAAACTCATTTCTGAAAGTAAATTTTTAAAGAAAATACTTTTTTGCATCAGCCTTCCTGAGCCTTGCTCCAGTGACACAGTTCTCTGGGCTGCAGGATCATAGGTGTGATTATCACAGTTACAAGAGGCATCTCCTCAGGTAAACCAAACCATGCTAAGAATTTAAACTATTACAATCCATACTGGTACCATGTCTCAGAGAAATGAGTGAGAGTTTGCTTTTGACTTCAGTGACATAGGAATTCACTCCAAGACTTTCAGTTTTTATGACATCCTACCCTAAGTCAACACAGGAAGAATTCTGGAAGAAAAGTTCACTCAGTAGTTCGTGTCATCAGGTGTCAGCTGCTAGTGCAACAAATGGAGCTTTTACACAGTTGGTGTCTGAATTGAATTTTCAGTGATAGTCTAGAAATCAGTATGGAAAAATCAGAGTCCAGCAGGCTTAGCCCAAAATTTGGTGTTTTGTCACAAATGAAGCAAGGATCTGGAACATTTTCCTGCCTCCCCAAGCCACAGAATTACTTCAGCATGATTTATCTGAAAATTACATTTAGGTTTCTGTATTCTTTACTAATTCTCCCCTCAGCTGAGGAAAAAACCCCCCAGATCACTTTTAAATGTACATTAGCAAAACCAAGTCACTAAATATGCATTTTTTCTTGGCTTGTAACTGATGTTCTTGCCTCCATAATGTTTTTACTTGGGTGTCTCCAATACTTTCACTTGTTTACAACCTTTGCATTCTTTTGTACAATTCTGGCAGAAATGAGAAAATGAAGGCAGCTTTGAAGGGAGAGGGGGAAAGTAAAACCATTGTGGTTTAGTGGTACCCGTGAAGACAGTGACATGGGGTACACCTCACACACAGCCCCCAAAGGCTGGTGCGTTGTGTTCGCATAAAAGCTAAGAGAGATCTGTGGAGCACAGCAAATCTTTTGGACAACTAATTTGGTTACTGAAAAACGAAGTCACTCAAAAGTATCAGTTAATTAATGATAGATGCTACATGTAGATTGATTTTAATGTTATTACTCTTTTAAAGTCCTACTTTGATCGATAAAGGAGTATTCTGTTAGCTGGGTCGCCCATCTGAAAAATCTGTTTAGAGTATTCCCGCTGAAAAAAAATTTTGAATCAATGTAAAAGGCAACGCGGAAAATCAGTTATTCTTCTCTCGCAGCTAGTTCTTGAGACCCCTGGAGAGTTGTAGCTCACAGGCTCGGGAGCGCCCGTCCCGCCGGAGCTGCAGCTGTGCGGAGGCACCGCACGGCGGCGCTGCCCGCCCGCCCAACGGTGCGGGATGGGCTGGGCCGGCTTCCAGGGGGAAACCGGGAATTCCAACCGCGCCGGGGCAGGGAAGATCCAAACCTGCGGGTTAGATCCGATGTTTCGCACAGCGACCGGACACAAAGCAACTAAACCAAAGCGTTGGCGCTACGTGAGTGGCCTTTGTAAGGCGCCTGAACGCCGCGCGCTGTTGATGGCACCTGGCGGCGACAGCCCGGAGGCGGCTCGTCCTGCCGCCGGAGTTGGCAGCTCAGCGTAGCGCTTGTCTCTGGTGCGCCCAGTAGGGCTTCGGCGATGAGGCTGTACCGCTGGTGGCCTCTCGCCACGAAGGCGAGGCCTTGTGCTGGCAGGACACGAACTACCCGGGACCCAGGATAGTACTGAGCCTTCTCCCAGTCCCTCCAGCGCCATTGCGAGGCTTTCCTCTAGCCAGGCGCAGCCTCGGTGGGATTTCAGCCTCGTGTGCCTCAGAAAGCCTGGCAAGCATCTGCTCTGGTTGAAAGAGGGGGATCCTGCAGAGGAGCCTGGCTCCCTAGCCACCGCGGGGGGGTGGTCTTCCCTAGGAAGACATTTTGGAAGTTGAATTTCCACCACAAGGCTTGATAATAAAGGGATCACAGTGGCTTAGAAAATTCATGCTTACTCACACCTAATAGTGCTCTCTGCACTCTGTCCCCAGGATCATGTTAAGCATATTCATTCTTGTATAGTCAGAAGCTTGCTTTTGAAAGGCGGTGGGGCATGAATGTTGTCCTGAAAGTGCACTGAGTACAGAAAGAAGGTACCAGAGCCCCAGCAAAATTTCTGGAGACATCACATCAAAGTAGCTCTGGAGGGCTCAGTGTAAGACCAGATGTTAAGCACTGGCAGATGGGGCATGGGCAAGCAGGGAAACGGGGCAATCATGAATGTGGACAGGGCAGAAAGATTTTAAAAAGTTCTCCCCAGTTGAGGTGGTTAGAGACTGGAAGAGACATCCAAAGTTTTTGCGGTATCTCAGAGGTTTTCAGCAGTTCAGCTGGCCTTGACCTCGCGCAACCTGGTCTATTTGCGAAGCTTTGCGCAGAAGACTGGACAAAGTGATCTCCCAGAGATCCTTTCCAACCTAATGTTTTCTGTGATTGTCTGATTCACGAAAAAAACAGTATCGAGTGGTAAAAAGTGAATCAGAGAGAGAGTCTTCAGTATATGAGCTGTGAGGGGCACAGCAGTAGGCATTTTTGCCCACTGTTTGGTGGGTGCCAAATGCAGTAACACTGTTGCCTTTAAGTCCTGCTCTGACTCATCCCAGGAGACATTTCTACAAGGCCCAGCAGAAAAGGAGAAGTGACTGCTGAGCCCTGAAGAGGGAGGGGGGGAGGGGAGGTGGCCCCATGGAAGCTCAGAACAGGGAATTTTAGTCTTACTCATCATATTATTTTTGTATTTGGGTTTTCAGATGTAAACCTCAGTATTTCTGTCAGCATATTAACTCCGTGTGCCCCTCAAGTTTGTCTGCTAGCCCCAGGGACTCCTTTCTGCCTTATTCCATGCACAGACACACAACTTCCAGCTGGGAGCTCAGTCTGACTAGCACTTTGCTAATGTTTGTAAGGAATAAGTTAAGTGCCTGGTCAGTGATGTTGATACTGGGCAGAATTCAGTGTCAAGAAAGAAGAGGCTTGGTCTGGGAAAGATATAGCCACAGAGCAGGTTAGGGCAGATGAGTGAAACATGGCAGATAAGCCATAGAGGATTCACAGAAGCTAGAAATGAGATTTGTGCTGAAAAGGTCATCTACCTAGTCTTAACAAATCTAATGAAGAAATGGAAGGGAAACCTGTTCTATCATGAAAAACAAATACTGCTGGAAGGTTTAGCAGAATCTAAACCTCTAGCAGAAGACCAGTATGAATTTGTTCTTTGATGAGTTTTCTTTCAGACGGAAATAGTGAGGCCCTAATAATACCCTGCCAAGCTAGGTATCGGTATGTGTTGTGTGTTTGATACACAATGGTTTTTAGCTCATATCTAAATGTAGTTAATATTGGGTTCTGTGCATGAAAGAGGGTTTTCTTATGTTTTTCAGTGCTCAAAAATGAAACCCCTGATTTGTATAACTTAGCTCATCTACTGTTTTTCCAGGGTACAGCCGCAACTATGTTTCCTGCCCTTCAGTTGACAGAGGATAGGCTTCAATTCTGTATGGAAGTTTCAGTATCAGTGTTGCAAGCATACCAATACTTTATAACCAACATTCACATTTTCATTCTCTGCATGGAGTTAGATCTATATCCCTCTCTAGTGAGGGCCATATTCTGAACGCTGGTGCCAAACTCTCAGTTACTGCAGGTAGTAAGACCTGTGCTGTCACTCACCTTGAGTACTGTAGGCTTCAGACTGTACAGAGCTACATAACCTGTAAGTGAAGCAACCATCACTTGGCAGAGTTGTAAGTGTAGTAGTTGTAAGGCATGGTGTGCATAGAGGGTTTAAATATCAGGCCCCTGTAGTGAAGGCATTAATGGAGTGCAAAAGGATCTCCAAAGTAGTACTACTGTGGTTCAGAACTATGTCTACCTTAAGCCAGCAGAGACAAAATTAAATTCTCCAGCTTCTTAGAATCTGGAGGATCCATTATCTGCATTGTTCACTCAAATTCTAAGTGCAGTAATTGCAGCCTATCCAATTTTTTCTAATGACGATGTCACAACAGTTTAGAGGTCAGTTGCTTACAGTCTCCTTCCAGATTCTTGATTAATCTATGCTGTCTCCATTTGGGTAAAACACAAAACTACTCAGTAGGTTGGTAGAAATAGTTCTGTAAAAAGACCAAGGACAGCATCTCCTGCTATGTTTCAGTCTGACATACTGCATTATGAAATAAGTTCTCAACGACGGAAGAAAACTATGAGATCAGGGTTTTTCCATTTCTGTTTGTCTAAGGTGACAGAAGTTGTATAAAGCTGGCACTAAAAAAAGGTGCAAGTGATAGCAAAGTTCATCTGAGGTACTCAAAGTAGGTGGGGGAAGCCCTTTTTTTTTATTCTAGTTGAAAAAGAAGCCCAGGACTGGATCAATAGTGAGAGTGTCACATGCAACACTGAAACTTAGTGGCAGACATTATGGAGGGGGATTCAGAAAAAAAATAGCAAAGAGAAATGTCAATAACTAATTACAACTAACATTCACAATAACATGTTACCAGTAATCTGAGAAACTTGAAGTTTAGCAAAACCAGAACAATTCACATGCAACATCCAAGATGAGCAATCCAGTACACAGTAATGCTTTCCTGGTGCTGTGATCAAGGATAGAAATATGCAAGCAGAAGTAAATTCAGCAGGGGCATCAAGGGCATTAGTAGAAGAAGAGAAACAAAGAGCCCGGGGCAAGAAAAGTTGTGTAGAGACTAACTCAAAGTAAGTCTTGGGAGGAGAAAATTGGGTTGCAGGCGCAGCATCTCAAAGATGAGGTCTGTAAAACTGATCTTTATTGGATATGGATGGTAGCGGATACAACAGTGATAGACAAAAGATAACTGAGAAAGTGTTTTATGTTCATCCCGCATTGCTGAGCTTCACAAATCTTGCACTATCAGAAATGGTTATACTCAGAACACAGCAAGTTTTTTGCCAGCATTTACTTACACTGTGCAAATGTGTCTGCTGGTTGGCAGAGCCAGTGGCCCCACAAAGATCACAGATCCCGAGTTTGAAAGCCTATCTATCACCCTCATTTCTTGCTATTGCCACAGACCGCTTCTCAGCAGTCTGGGGCTTTGCTCCCTGAGTGCTGGGCTTGTGCTACACAGCTGCCCACCCCTGATAACACAGCTGAGGAGCCCAGAGGAAGTTATACAAGATGCTTTTGTCAACACTCCTTCCCACATAGACCATCTCCCGTCTTCTTTGTTACTGTAAATTGACATCAGAGCTGCTGAATCATGATACGGGAGTCACAGAAATGTTATTTATGTTGTAGAAACAAGGCCCCCTCTCTCTCATTGTTTCCTGCCTTTGTCAAAATGTTGCTGATTTTTGTCCTAGCTCCTTCTGCTCTAGCAGCGCAGGTGAAGCGCTTTGAGTTCTGCTCCTTCAGGCTAAGATAAAATACACGTACAGACACAACAAAGATTTCATTCTGGCCTGCTAAGAGGAAGCCTTGCTAAGCAGATACTGTCTGGACAGTTCATCATGAAAAGCCATTTGAAAACAGTTTCTAAGACATTTGCCTATAAGATTAGAGCTCCAAGGGAATTTTTCAAAAGATACACCATATGTTTAAAAAGCTGACCTCCCATAGAGTGGACTTATCTACGCTACAAAAATATTTTGATAGGGTGCGTAGTTACAGCAGACTTTATTCCTAAGCCTGTAGATGGTGCTCAACTATGGCTTGACTTTTCAGCTCTGTAACTAAAATTCCTAACAAACCAGTGTTGAGAAAAGAAAATGGAGCTGGATCTGGAAAGAGATGTGTGGAATAGAATGACTTGGAAGGCACTAGATAGGGCAGAAAGACACAAGAAGGACATAAAAAAGACAAGTGACGGGAAGAGACATGGTTATAGTCAGGAAGACATTGATGACCAGAGACAAGAAGTTACCAAAATACTGAAAACACACATGGAGCAAGGCTTTGTTATATCCAAGAGAAAGTGTGAGAGGCCTAGCAAAACACAAGAAAAGCAAGAGATTGTTATCAAGCCATCCAAAAACTTCATGATGATCAAAATTTTCTATGTATAAATTCATAAGCACTTTAAAGTTTTATGTTCAGATTCTTTTCAAAGCCATATTTTCATAGCCCAGTGAGATTTAACTTTCTTACTTTAAACTAGTACATAAATGCTATACAGATTTGCTGAATTATTCAGGGGAAACTTCCAGACTTTGGCTGCATAAACAAATTTAGTAGGAAAAAATACCTATAGATCTCTTGCAGAAATTCGATTGAAAATTGTGACATCAGTTATAAAAATCTAGAAAAAAATCACAAATTAACTAATTTAATTTACAAATGAAAAGAGACTTTTAATTTCTTTCACCAAAATCCTATTCCTCTACAGATTTCTTACAAGTTCTTATTTTACACCCAGCTAAAAAACAGGCAAAGTTATACTCTGAAAGAAAATACGAAAAAACAATAAAAATTTCAGTTCTTCATTTACTGAGTCTTGGCCATGAACTATGACTCACCCTAAGATTATCAAATGAATTCAAAATAGCAGATTACTCTGGAATTATGACATAATTTAGCCAACGCAAATCACTGATTTTTCAATGCATTGAAAGTTGTTATTTTTGCTGTTATTTTTTTAGCAGTAGTTGAGAAAAACATGTGGTTGATCTATACATTTGCAATTAAAAATCTTGTAACATAGCTTGAAATCAAATGCAAAAGATGAATGGCAGAACCTATAGAAGAAATTATTGGAGATTAAAAGGTATGCTACTGACTTACATTAACTTACAATGTGCAGCTTAGGCCATGTGAGAAATTTCTTTTTTGACAACAATTGAACTCATCTTCCTTTCTCAACTCAACTATCATTGTTTGGCTTGTAGCATACTAAAACACAGGACACGATTAAAAATACTTGCATAGTCATTACTAAGTGGCTAGCAAAAAACAAACCATAAAACTCTGCATAAACTTCCCTATCATGTGCTTTGTGTATCTCATCGTTTCAAACATATCTATCCCAGTTCTATTGAGAAAAACATCCTGTTGTACCACTGTTACACAAATGTCTATAAAACTGCTGAACAATGATACCTTTGAAATCATTAGCTTATGCTACATAAAGTTGACGCCACTTTTGTTACTCTATTTCCATTAAATATAGGGTAAATTCAAGACTGAGTGGGTGATTTATGCCCCATAACTGATAAAGAGTGAGTGACAGCAGTAACAATGGGAGGAAAAAATCCTTCCCTCTATATTTCTTTTAATTAAAAGGTCTCAAAAATTTTACTCTTCTTTAGACACAGTATTTTACTTCCACCAAGGCAGTAAACATGTACCCCTCATGACCAACAGGAAAAATAAAGGCCTATAAAGTGGCCAGCTGGTAAATCAAAGAGCCAGAAAGTTAACCAATATCCTAGACTACAACCCAGATTGGAAACAGTGGATCATGCTCTCCTATGTCAGAATTTGCTATTCCATTTCCTTTTATGAAATCTGCCTTTCCACAAATGAAATTCAGAGGTTACAGTTAAAGTGGCATTTTTGCAAGTATTTGAAGACTGAAAGAGAATGGCAAAGGTAGTAGGGTGAGATCTCAAGAAAGAGGTGCTCAGGAAAAGAGCACAGCAATGTGGCTTTAATACAAAGACAGATGAAGACATAGGAAAATTTTAGGGGTTTGGAGGGTGATATTATTGGAGGCAGCAGATTAGTCACCTTTCATGTTGGGGAGGAGTTATTTATAGCTCTTTGTTTTCCACATGGTTTGCTGTGGGACTTTGACAGAAAACACATGGTTTTCTATGTCTGGCAAGATGGAGAAGACTGGGCTTAGGAGGCAGATGAGACTTCTGAGCTTTGATTTTTCCAGTGCAATTAGTAGTTTTCCAGCTGTGTCTTTTCAAAAAACTTCCATTCTTTCCATTCTGTATCTTTAGTAGTCGGTAATATGGTAAACTAAAAACTTGGATTTTAAACTTGGATTAAATATACTACACACTGAGTGGCTGTGAAATTTATCCAGTTACACATGGAACATTTATTTTGGAGTTTTTCCTCCAAATTAATTTGAAATTGGTCAGATTATGAGCAGGAAATCAGGATGACCCAAATACAGACTTGTCACAAAGTCTCTAAAATTTGAGCTTGTGTTTATCACCCATTTAATGCTCTCCATCCCTAAGGGATTGAGAAGATAAACAGATGGCCTGCAAAGTAAAACTCTAGCGTTTAAGGCTTGAAGGGAGATGTACGTTTTGTCCAAGAGACATGTAGGTCTTACTTTCTATTTATTTTCTCTAATAGTTAAGACATGCATACACCACTCAACAAATTGCTGCAAAATAATTGTTTCTGGTCATTGTATGCCTATCCTAGGATGGATTCTGAAATTATGTAATTGATGGTCATTTTTTGGATAGCACTGAGTAAAATGGTATCTTGACAGGTCATTCAAATATAGAGAATAGGCTTGTTTCTGTTGCAAGATAGATGCAATTTCAAATTAGAAAAGGTGAGGCAGAGATTGGTATCTGAAAAGGCTTTTTGCCTGAGAGACTATTTAAGAAGCACAAAATCCTAAAGTCAGCTACATCTGTCATGAAGGAACTGCCTTTTCAAAGTCTGCAAAGATGGGGCTGGCCCTGCTAACAGACGAGGAGATGGTCTCAATGCACTAATGGTTCTTTCCATCCAAATTTCCTGTGTGTGTCACAGCTGCTGGTCTGTGCAGCTGTCTCTGGTGGTTTGGGTTTTTTTGCCTGCCCCATCTTATGTTTATAGACAGTTTATCATTCTATGTTGTGTATCAGGGAGATGAAGAATAAGAAATACTATTCTGATTTCTGTAAGATATTGATCATGAAATCCCCAACAGCCAAGTATCTGTCTTGTTTTTTAGTGATTAAATAGTAAATATCAACATATTCTTACTCAGACAAACCTTTACCCATAGGCATTAGATTTTCCTTTGTTTTCTTGTTGTTCTCCAGGCACATATGGTCAAGGATTTATACCCTGCCAAAGGCTTTAGAAGGCCCTGCTACTTGTGAACTCCAGTAAGCACCATTCTTCTCCCTGTAGAGACAAGTTACAGAGAATGCATAAAAGAGTACAATCAGTTTCCCTGCTTATTTGTGGGTTTCAACAAATTTCAAATCAGATGTGGAGGTGATGTGACTGTGTAGTAATGGAACGTTTTGGGAGCTGCCACTAGGGTTCATGTACAATGCATGTATCCCCCTGGGGCTTGGGGGGACACCGTTTTTAGTCAGGGGTGCCTTCCGGCAGACTGGAGCAGGTGCTATCACCCTCTGATTCCTTCAGCTTTCTTTCATTTCATTCAGCAGTTGTTAGTCAAATTCATTTCTCATCACTTAGAGGTGAAGGTAACAGTTTGGGACAAAAAGAAATTACTGATAAAAACCCATTGTGGCCACTCTAATTTTCACACTGTAGCGGGTAGTACGTTGGCACTAGTTTGTAAGACTATTGCTCCACAGTTGTTATTCCTTGTGCTGCCCACCCATCTTGTGTTCATGTCATCCTCCTTTTCCTTTTCCATTCTTTGGGCAGATAGACCTCAGTTGCTGAGTGTTGCTTCAAAGTAAAATAACACGTGGTGCTTGTGGTGTGGGAAGGAAGCTGGCTGTGAGAGATAAAGGTTTGAGGTTAAAAGCAGACCGACTGTTATGCTCCTGGGGCTTTGCTGCTCTTTGTATAACCTTGGTGTGGCTGAGCGATACAAATCAGCATTACCTTTTCTGATAAAATTCATCTACCAGAGGCAAGCAGCACCCGTACCTCTACTTCTTTTTGTAGTTTATTACAGCCCTGGTGTTGCAAATGGTCTGAATGGTTCAAAGGTTGATTTTCTATTATATCGGTCGAGGAGAGTGACCAAGTTTGGTCGGGGCTTAGAGACGTAAGAAATAAACTAAAGAAAAAATATATCAGAGGACTTGCAAGAACCCTTCAGGGAAATTCCAAGATTGCCAAAGAAAAGGAGAGTCACTGAGAATGTTTGTGCAAAACCACCATATTTTTCCTTCCCACAAGGATTAGTACAACTCACTTTGAAAGAGAAAGAAAGAATCAAGACAGCAAGAAACATTTCAGCCAGCTGTCCCAATCTGCAAAGCCCCATTGCTTTACTTCACCCAAAGCAGCAGGCAGAAATGCAAAATCATGCCACTTGTGACCTACAGAAACAAAGCTCAGTGTTTGCATGGGTGGGGGAGAGAGAGAGACAGTCAAGCTTATCACCAACTGGAAAAAATGCAGACTAGAAATGCCCTGGTTGCTCGTTCTTATTTTTTTTAATCTCCTTTTTTTTTTTTTTTAATTTCCCTTTTTTACAAGCCTTAGTTATTTTTCATCACAGGAAATACTAATCCTAAATGAACCTGAGCTTCATTGCACATAACAATAGAGATCAAGACATGGTTTTGAAGGCTAGAAACTGAACCTTATGGAAGGTGTTGCACCAAAATCAATCTTTAACTCTTCAGTGCAAAACAAGGAGGGAGCATTGAAAAAACAGAGAAGTGAGCTGATCTGCTCAAAGTGCTCCTTAGCTCATCTTAAGAAAAATCTTCAATCTGATTTTCTAAAGTTTTCTGCAGTAAGGAAAGTTCTTACTTTCCTGAGGGCTATAGAATAAGCAAGTGTAGGTTTACCAGGCAAGTCTATGGCAGTTGCAGTCTCTTCCTTAGTAATGTCCAGAGCAGAACAAACATTGTCCTTAGACAACCTTGTCCAACCACTCTGTCATCTGATTCAGACTCAAGCTGTCTGCTTAAAGGGAAAAAGCACTGTGGGCATCTGCATAATTGAAACCCGAGGCAAGCGGAATCTTAAATAAGGCTAAAACTGCTAAAAATTTTCACAAAAAAGGAAAACAAAAATCTGTTCTTTCTCTGAGGTCAGGGCTGTCCTGAACATTGCTCTATCTCTGACATAAGGAAGTTACTCCCTCTAAGAATATTTTAGTGGAACTAGAATGGAATTGGCATGTAGAAACCCATAATTCAAAATATGGTGTTTGCATATTTTAGATACTGGTTTTATTAAAGATAATAAGGTACTACTGATCCTATAGATCATATATAGATCCTATTCAGCTCTGAAGGTTTGATTATTTATTGATAAAATATCTAGTAGTCTAAATGTTCCAACAACTGTAGTTGAAATCAAGAGAGCTCAGGATCTATGAAAATTAAGTCTGAAGTGTGTAAGAGAACAAACTAAACAGTGAAATTAAACAAAGTCATGCTTCAATTAATGTAATAAAAATATGCTTTTATCTAAAGTTGAATTGAAAAATTAATGGATTAAAATATATGTTATTCTGAAAGTGATGAAACTCAGTTTTATGCTTTCAGCCTTCCTTTTGTTTTCTCTCTCCATAGTTTCAATTCTTTCTATGTCTTTCAGTTTGTTAATTAATACAAACAACTGAACAACAGAATAACCAAATAAATCTGAACTATATTTCACAAAAGGTGTTCTAAAGAGTTAGAACTAGGTCATGAGGGGTTAAAAGTAGCTGCTGACTGCTGAAAATACAGTAAAGATACCAAACAACCAGAGTGATAACCTTGCCAGTGAATTTAAGAGAACAAATGAAGGGATAGAACGAAGTGTGCAAAATAATTTTCAAATAAAAACACAGATGGATTTGAAGTAAGAAATGTGTGTTATAGAATAGCTACTGGAGAAACAGTGCTTCCTCTTGCTCTCAGTGAAATTCTATAAATCAATGCATCTGGTCTTTACCTGAGACCTCCTACACTCTTGATAACAACAGCTGAAAGGAAAACTAGAGAAGCCAGCTCAGAGACTGCCCAGGCAGAGCCATAGGTAGAAGGGATACCAGCAGCTTGCAATTTTGAAAAAATTCTCTTGAAAAAACAGTAAGAAATAATTGGTTGAAATCCCATATACTGTAACTAATGTAGCCTCTTGTAGGACAGCCTTTGTTCTTCAAAATACCGATCATGTCCATATTTTAAAGAATGATTTCCGTTTTCCAATCTGCACCCACATGACGCAGTTTAGTATGAGTTACATCTTTGTCCACAGAGGGTGTTTTTTCTAGCTTTAAGAGCAATTTTGTACCTGCTTGACTGTCAAAGCGCTATGTCAAATCCAATCAATCTATGATGGAAAAAGTCTGACTACAAGAATCTCTCAGTTTCCTAAGCACTTAAAAGTCACCAGTCCTGAACACTTTATGGGTTCATTTGCATAATAAACCCCTTTCCTTCTATTTCTTGCCTCATACAGTATATTATTTTCATACTGCATATTAGACTACTAATAAGATACAAATTTCAGAGACCATGATCTAGTCTAATAAGCACACAAAGTTTAAGAGGACTGAAAATCCCTGGTTTCCCAGATCATCTTCATTGGCTCTGTATTTTAGTGCAATGAAAATTAACAATAATGTGTGATTTTTTTCCATCCAGACTTAAACTTTTATCTGTAGATGTTAATAACACTCAGTTTGGGCAGGTCATAAGATAAAAACTCAAGCTCAATAACTAAGCATGAAACAGTTTTAGAGGAATCACTAGAACTCTGGAAAAAACTTGGAAGCCAATTGTGAGTTGTAGTGAAAGTTGAATAAAATAAATGAGGAAGAGCTGGTGGAATAGTTTTTTTCCTAAATATTTGGTTTCCAGTATGGATATTCAAAATAAAAGGCATGGTAAGGATACCTTGCTTGCTCAAGGTAGGCTAATTTTCACATTTACATGCCTGGGAGTTCTAGAAGTCCAATCTTATGAACATGCAGAGTATTCCCAAAGGGACAGTATTCAATGTTGATCACAAATTTAACTGAGCTAGTGATGTGGAGGTTTTTTGAGTGTGGATGCACAGTGGTAAGACAAATCTTGGAGTTTAAGTATATGCTGATTTGTTAAAAAAAAAAAAAAAAAAAAAAAAAAAAAAAAAAAAAAAAAAAAAAAAACCTCCATGCAAAATCTGTGACAAGTGTGTGAACCAGGACATTTTACTAGAAACAAACAAGATCAACCTTATATTTTGCCTAGTCTGCCATCAAGAGAGAATGGTAATTATCGTGGTTTTCAGGAGAAAAGGCATGAACAGCACAGTGGTATTCTGCCCAGTAAACATCAAGATTTTAATACTATTTTTAGAACTTTGAAAATAGCTGACAGACAAAATAACCAGCAGGAAGAGAGAGATGTTAGATCAAAATGAGGAGAATATGGATGCGATAATTTTGGAACTAGTCATGGTGCTAATCTCTGAGCACATGTAAAAAGAAAATTTATTTAATGGCAGGAAAAAATCTACAGTTGTGAGCCTTAGAAAAATTCCAAAATTAAGAGTTAATGCAATGAGGGGAGTTACAAGACAAACTGAAGTTGCCAGCTGAATGACTGTGCAGATCAGAAGCAAATCTGTATAGAATGAGTTACTTCAGAAGGAAGTATAATGAAGTTTTTATCTCATATTGGGTATTTTCAAAAGTAACATGTGCTGGAAGAGTTACAAACTCCATTCCAAAGCAATTTGGAGAACTGAAATCTGGATAGAAGTGTCGTCTTAGTAAAGCAACAGGTAAAATATTCAATTTAACTTTGATACAGCTGCATTTTCATTTGCCCTAGATTAAGTTCAGTTGAACTGTGACAGAGAAAGGAGATATTTAGGAGGCAGTGCTGAGAGACAAAGATGTAAAACATTTATCCACTCTCCTGGACAAGATATTTGTCTGTAATCCACATCCAGGCAAGATAGTTTTAAAATTCTACAGATAACTTTGCTGCTTTAGTAAAACCAAGCCAGCTTCCCAAGGATATTTCTCTAATATTGTGATGACATTTTCTTGAAATCTACATTTGGTCTCTGTGTAGGATTTTCAGCATTCTTGCAATACAGCTCTTAATATTCTTCTTCAACTTCCAGTAATGCTGAGGACTAGTTTTCAGGAATCTGACTGTTTTCTCAGTTTGGTTGAAGGTCAAGGTTTTTGTTTTTTTTTTTTGATTTTTACTGACTGAACAAAAACAAACAAACAAGCCAACCTCAAAACAATTGGAGAGGTGGAAGGAAAAAAAGAGAAAGCTAGGTAACTAGTTTTCACTCTAAATTTTGACAGAACAATTTAGAGAATTTAACAGGAATTTAGAAATTGTCTGGTTTCCAGGACCAGTCTCTCAAATCTGCATTTATTGGACAAATTAAATATCTAACAGAAAAATAATGCCTAGATTAGTCTCAATAGCTAACATCATTTTCCATTCCTGATTTTCTCTTGCCTTCTTATTATTGCACTTCTTTTGAAGCAGCTTCTCTAATTCACAAATCCTGCTTTTTTAATGTAAAATCTTCTACTAAAATTTTACTCATCCACCATCCAGCATGTAAGTTTGCATTTTGCCCCTTTGATTTTGCAGAATAAATTTTCAAGATTACTTTAGTACACAAACATAACAAAAACCCTTCTCAAATTTAAAATATTTTTGCATGTTGTGTTTTTCTTTTGTTTCTTGTGGATTATCCTGTTTTTCTCTTTCAGCCATTCCTTGTTGTACTCCATGCCCCACAGCACCCCCAATGAATGGTGTTTTCTACCCAGGAGCAGTCCATCATGCATCTCTTTTATAGGCAGAAGCCATCTCTGTTCCCTGAAATCTTATGTTATAGTCCTTTCTCTGAAACCATGACAGTGAGAAATATTTTTTTTTTAATATGAAAAACATCCACATCACAAGATATACATCTAACACTCCACCCTAAAGACACCCATTTCTTCCATGTTGCCAAGGAAATGAGTACATAGTTAATCATGATAAACAAAACACAGTCCTCTCTCCCTTCTCTATTTCTGTCTTTCAGCCTGTCGGCCCTCCAAACAAGAAGCTCCTTACTGCATTTCTGTACAAATTTTAGGGATGAAACAAAATAATTAAGAAATAGTCTTCACATTCTGGGTAAGAACAGCCTCGTACAGGGGATTCAATCCGCAATGAGGGAGAAACAGGACATGCCGATGGCTGAGTTAGGCTGCAGGCCTGAGAAACTGAAGGCAGGAATTGCACAGGCACCCAAAGGTCAGCAGATTTCTCATCTCTTTCTCCGTGTTCCCTGCAGTGTTCTGTTAACATTTTGCAATAGGTTCAGCAGCTAAGTTTTTGGGGTGGGTGTAAGAGCGCACCGCTTCCTGTGGTGGCCGTTCTGCTTCCTGTTTTCTCAAGGCTGATGGAGACGAGCTGGCGGGGCTGATGATTTTGAAACAGGGGCAGCTGCATGATCGTCTTGTGAGAGCACAAAATGAATCACCGTCCCATTTTTATAGAAAAATCCCAAATCTTTCCAGAGTTGGAACTCTAACTCTGTGGCTTTGGCCTACCTGCTCTTTCATTGAGAATAGGGTGGGGAATGCCCAGAACGCCAAACAGGCAAAAATCAAGAGCCAGACCACAACAGATCGTGAGATTAGTTCAAAAATCATATAACTTTTGGAAGCTTCTCTCTTTTCACTGAAATTCCATTCTTCAAGCTACATCCTATTCTCTGCAATAAGGGCAAAAAATATTTTCTCTTTTTAATATGAAAAACACGATGTATCATGAGACTTTTAATAAAACCACAAGTCAGTAACAATAAATGGATAGGAAGCTTACTGAAACATAGAACTACTTTTACACAGAGTTTGATAAATATTCAAACAAAAAAAATATTCAAACCATTGGAGGTTCAAGGGTATGCTAAATTCAATTTGTAGGCAAAAGAAGAGAACTCTCTGGTAAAAGTCAGGAAAGAAAAGGAAAATAAAGTGACAAAAGAAAAATCCTCTGCTGTAAGATGAAAGATGCAGAATAAATATATCCTGTTGGAACTTTATCTGGTTATTATTGTTAATAAAACTTTAGTATCGTTATGAGAGGTTCCCCATAACTGTTTACAAATAACTACAATATAACCAGGATTACAGAAGATGCTTCCCTGAGTAGGACACTCTCAAAACTGAAATGAATATTTGAAGAACCTGCTTGCCAGAGCTAGCACTCTCCACCTCCTCACTCCCCACCCCCACAAAAAAAAGCAGTTAAATCAAGACTCTACTTGAAGCTTCAGACTCATATCAGCCCCTATATTGTCTTGAAGTTTGAGGCTAACACCTGTTACTTAACATATGCTAACAAATATGCTTGAGAAATCTTATATGGACAAGGCAGCGTGTGTTTTACCATGCATTCATCTCACTTAATTAAATATTAGGCTTTCCTCTATGCTTTATCTATCATAGCACTAGATGTTTTTGGCAAACTATAATGACTTTTTTTTAACCTGTTTCAGTTGAGATCCAAGCTTCCCATCCTGATTAAAGTTCTAATTCATTGTTGTTATCATCAATTCCATGCCCCAAATCAGCCCAGGTCTACATTTTAGAAACAAGATCTACTCAAAATGGAAAGCAGACAGTGAGAAAATAAGAGCCTACAAAATCTCTCTTAAGTCTGAAGGGAGTGATAGTAAAAGGAAGGACACATAGGACCCTCATGTGGGGAGATACATGTGGTTACTCCTAACATTTGGAGCCAGCCCTGAAAAGAACAGACTAGTATTTAAAGCGAGTAGCTCTGTTACTCCCTGATCTCACTGTAATTGTCATGCCTCAAAGTGATCGTACATTCAACTGAACTGCCTGTCAGGTGTTTGCTTCGGACTGTATGCATTTAACACACATACTCAGGAATACTTCTATATTTCATTACCTGTATGTTAGTACCTCTGCTTTTGACCATCTATTTGAACCTCATGCTACATTGCTTAAAGTGCTTCAAAATATTTGCACATAATTTTCCACTTCCTGGACCCTCATACCCTCATATTCTTGCCTGGTCCCCCTAAATTTTAGACTGTGTTTTACATAAATATTCAATATGGGTGAATGTCCTTTTCCTTTCTGAATTCTTGGCCCTGCCCTGAGTTTTCACAGAGAAGTGAATATGAAAGAGCTTGAGTTCCTCTCCCCACATTGCATTTGTTTCACTTTCTCCTCTTTTCACTCACTGTTTTAATCTGAATCTCTCTGAGCTCAAATGTAGGGTTCTGAGTTCCCAGTTCATAGGATGAAGACAATGGCACTGCTATGGACTATGCAAGCAATGAGGGCACACTGTTGGATATCTTCCTGATCTATATCAGTGGCTCTACCTTAAAGCATCCATTCCTTTACTTGCATTTTTTTTTCTGAAAATTTCATCGAGCCTGCTTAGCAGTTTCTACACAGGATTTTGCGTATAGAACACTGGAATAGGAAAGGGCATATCCCAGTTTCACTACCACACCACTGAGCAAAACACCTGTGAGAATTAGTCTGTAGAGTGTTAAAAGATAACTTCTTTAGTTTTCCTTCCTGACGTTAAAAGCAGAATGACTGCAGTTCTCAATCACACGCCATTTGACGGTCTGGCATGCAGCTCAGACTGCGCCAATATGGGCGTTGTGGGGCAATTACTTATAACCTCACTTGAGAGGGTACACAAAGCAGTGTAGAGAGGTGCAGACAAAAAGAAGAAATGCAATGCTAAATGACATGAAGGGTGATAAAAGGAATGTAGGTGGTGGTTAAAAAAGAGAAAATCTAGGAATATGTCATCTATGGATGTAACAGTGTCCGTCGCTTTGCTTGACATGATGAATAATACTAACTTTCAAAAAATGCCCAACAGTGTTTTCTGGAACTGAAATAACACAGAGGGTCAAGTCGCATTACTTTGTGATTACTGATGTACAGAAGAAGGTCTAAAACTTCTGGATGAGGAAGCTGGCCTTTACAGACCTGTGTGCTAAACCTGCCTGGCTCTTTGAAACCACATACCATGAGTGACAGAGCCCATACTGACCAGAAAGGCAGGCTGCTATCTGGAAATTAGCTGCCCAATGCTGCTACAAGTCCGTGGCTTAACTATCAAGTCAACTGTCAGGCTGCTGGGTGGGGGTGGGAGCATTGCAGTGTTATTATGAAAGTTGTTTATCCTCTGATTATCAGCAGCAAGAACATACATGAAATAACAGCAGGCTTTTACAGAAAGAACCTCTGAATTGCACTGTGGTAACAGACAGGACGCTGTGTCCGTGGTTTGTGCTCCAGCAGAAACCTGTGAATAAATTAACTAAAATCAATCCTACTCCCCTCTTCTTTCAAGGCTTGATAAACACAGGCTTATCAACACCAATGAAAACAGCACTAGTGAAGTGTGGAATATGGGAATTCTAGGGAAATAATGCATATGCAATACTTAAAAATATGGAACGTTATTCTTTCCCTTAGAGGTAATCATCATCAGAGTCCACTCTGGGCACTGCTGGTCTGCACTCCTGTCCTTTCATGTAACACTGGTGTTTTCATTTCAGGTGATCAGGTGACGCAAACATGAATACAAGCTTGAACTTGTAGCTATCAGTTAGATAACTCTTAGGTCGGTTAAAAAGGAAAAAGTTGTGGTGACAGAATTTCCTAGAATTCAAAAAATTTGTATCACTGCAAAAAAGAATGTATTTTTGAGAGGTTGCTGGTCTGGGCTGGATGACAATTCAAAAAGAAGTAGTTAGGAATTAAGGGCTCTAGTCTCATTTTCCAAGTATCCTCTTTTCTTTGCACAGGACCAAGACTATGTGTGTATATCAAACCTGCAGGATTTTTAATTTGGATAAAATGGTTTGGAATATGGAAGAACAAGAGCTTCTGTTCTCATGCAAAAGGCATGTACAAACCTAGTATTACTTTCAAGAAGAAAAATGCTTTTCTTCATCTTGTTTTCACTTTTTCTCTTCAGGTTCCTTTCCTTATCAAACTGGGAGAACAAGTAATATTCCTGCAACACTGTAATAAGAAACTAATAAGAAAATAAAAATCTTCCTGGTCTGGGTGAAACTTCTCTGACTCCCTTCTATATACAAAACTGAGCAAATACTGGAGACAGATACAACTAAAGGCATTGCAAAATCTGAAAAAAATAGCAAAGCTCAGCAACAAACTGTAACAAGGTATGTTTTCTGATTGTTTATGAATGAATTTTTATTTAGTTTAAAGAAACTGGGTCTATGAGAAAAATTAATAAATACTTTGCAGAAATTCCTTGCATTTCCAGTCCAGTCAAATAAAACAAGCACAGTCCCCTGACATATATGCACAAAGTCCAGAGATAATGAATTTATTGATTTATCACTATCCAGAGAAGGAGAAGTTCTGTTGTAAGAAAGAATATGCTTCACCTATGCAAGGCTGGTGAGCATAGTTTATATTTGTGGTGAACTTGTATGTGTGAAAGGCCTTAATTATTTTGTCTAATAATTGATTCTGAACAACAGGTGTACCCTTTATTTTCATACAGCTGGAAGAAAAATAAGAAAATTAGTACCTTATCTGTATAGCTCTATGTTCCCCAACAAATCCAACATCTCATTGGCACATAACAAATGTGAAGGAAGAAGGAGTTTTGGGGATCCATGCACAAAAATACAAAAGAACCAGAAACTGTAGAAGTTTATAATCACCTTAAAACAATTGCAGATGTTTTGTACATATTGTTGCCAAGTGGATTCCCTAATGATGAATTGGCAATTTCTGACTCCTAAATGAAGATCACCAGAGTCCCCACTGCAGATTCTAGAAGAGGTCTCCTGCAAATCTAGCATGTAATCTCTCAGACAGATCTCAAAATAATGTAATGTAAATGAAATACATATAAGACAGGTTGAGAAAACAGACTTAGCTTCAGTAGAGTGTGCTAAAATGTTAAAATAAGAGGAAGGCCCTGCTGACTGATCATATTTGTGAGAAAATGTCCTAGGATTCAAATTCTCTGGGGGTATTCTCTTTTTTGGTGTGCTACATTCACCAAGTATGTCTATCCTGAATAATATATTACTGCACAGAGATCTGAAAACTGATACCCTGATACTTGGAGGAGGTATGTGACACACAGTGGCATGGCCAGACCCATGGCTGAGCTGAAGTTTCCTCCTAGTGCCTTAGTGCCTAGGTTTGTCTGGAGGATCTTGAAGATGGTGCTGCATCCAAGGTGAGGATAATCAGACTGTGTTCCTCTAAACCCTTTAACATTATTCTGGGAAAGAAGGCCCTCATTGTCTAAGGTGTGTGTTTAATATCATAACACATGGGAATTAAATTTAAGGGAAAATACTTGAGAGATTGTAAACTCCTGGATATTTAAATTCACATCTATTTATTTAGTCTTGTATAAGCCTTTATTGTCACAAAATTATAAGAAGGAACTGCCAAGAAAAATTATGTATAGATGACTTACCTCTTCTGGACTGACAGCAACAATAAACAGTTTTTGATGAAAAGGCAGTAAATAAACAACTTATAACTTTTTTTTTTTCAGATCAAAAAATCAACTCATCAGATATTTGGGATCCAAAATGGAAGTGGTTTTCTAGAGGAAAATAAACTAAATCAGACTTAAGAAGAATGAAATGCCTTTTAAACTTAGAGTTTCAAAAGTTAAAAGAATTTTGAAAGAATGTAAAGAATAAAGATTTTTGGATTTTGGGATGGATTAAGACTTTACTTGAAAGAAAAAAAAAAACCACTGAAAAATGGTATACATTTAATTTTGTTGCAATAGTATGATAATGACTTCCTGACTTGGATTATTTTTCACATTTCAGTCAAGTACCTTTCATCAGTGATATTCCCAATACCAAGCCCAATATAATTTTTTGTGGTCAAGGTGAAATTTTGTCTTTATTTCTTTGAGAACATTTCTACACCATTGATAATTACTGACCTTGAAGGTAAGGGTCCTGGAACCATGGTTTTATGAGTAAGTACATTGCTGCATTCAGTTTTGATCTTTCTAAGAACCAACTGGATCAGGAGAATAAACAAAAATATTTAGGAAACCTTCCTTGCATGATAGCAGAAAGGCATCTGGGAACGATGCCAGTCCTGTGTTCATTGTTAAAGAACTGAGTGTATTTGTTGGAAGGAAAGAGATCTACACAGTGTCTCTCTCCAAGCCTATGCATACTGGCCATAAAAAAACCTGTTCTCTTCTGGCATCATGCAAAATGGGAATGGAAAGAAAGGGAATGTTCTCTGAAGATTCTGAGAATGAGAGCTGTATTTATTAGGCCATCCTTACGACATCAAGAGGTAGCTTGTGAAAAAAAGTAATTTTAGTGTTGACTATCTTGAAGGTTTGATATTTCAGTTTAATATTTCAGCAAGAAAAGAAAAAACAATAAAGTGGACACTGCAGATCCCAGTTCAACTCACAGCTGTTTGCTAAATATAAAGGGCTCTGAGGAGCTGAAAACACCTTGGTATATACCGGTATCTCAGGCACTACAAAAAAATAATGTTCATACATTTGTTGCCAAAAACTCGACAATAAAGGAAAGGAAATAATTATTATAAAGTTTGTGTGCTTAAACAACCCTTTGCAATTATGCTCAGCATTTTATCTGCTGGGAAGTCATGGGAGTCACATGTTCTGTTGCTGCCTTTTGCCTCCCACTTAGAACAGTTGTCTAGTGCTGTGTCCCATACTGACAGGTTGTTGCAGATGGACTGTGTCCTCAGTTTATCTTCAAGGATCATGCTCAATTCTTCTAGGGCATGGCAATGGTAGCTCTCTTCCTAGAACTAGCACAGCTACTGAAACTGATTATGACATCTTTGTATGGCTTTCATTTTAATTCTTTTTATTGAGATTCAGACCAGTGAACATGCAGAGAGACTCTGTCTGCCAGGTCCTTCTTTCAAGAGCTAGCTATACAGTGCATGCCAAAACGCAGCTCACCTGCAGAGCCCCTAATGTCTTTCCCTCTACAATGTTTCCTTCTTCCTGAAGTCTTTTCACTAGCTCTACAAAAAGTCAATCCCACTAAAATACACTGAATCAAAGATGTGATCCAAGGATGACACAAAATATAGGTGTCTAATGCAACTAATTTTAATCATTGGTCTTTATCATATTATTCCTCAGCTTTCTGAATTTACCCTTTATGCTCGCATTTTCATGCAGCATATCTTCCATCGCCTAGCTTAGCACTTTTAGTAAGACCCAAGATATAGCCTCACAGAATGTTTGCCTTCTGGCTAGAGAGCCTTCAATTAGCTAGACTTCCTTCCCGAAGTGAAAGTAGTCAGTCTGTGCCCCATTCCCCAACTGAGCTCTTCAAGACCCCCTTCCCACAGTCCTAGCACCCAATACAAGACCATGCAGTCAGTAGTGCATTAGATGCTTTTCTGATGCTGGGGGTTTCACGATGAGAAACAGCTTTTCACTTTGCATAGGACAAGAAGAGTAATCAAGTCAAATCCACAGCCTGAAGTAGATGGAAACATCAGGACACAATTTCAGGAGAACAGCTCAGCATATCGTGCAAAGGGGGAGTAAAATGACAAAAGCTGTTCTAGTAAACTTCTATTTACTGGCACGCTATTGAGCAATAGCTTCAATAACATGGTGTATATTCACCATGTACTTACATACATATTTTCACATGTGTGCACAAAAACATAAAGGATACCCCTTGAATTTGGGTGTGATTTGCAGGTAGTATTCAGAAATGGATAAATATTGTGGGGATCCATTTGTAAGATTATTGCTCTTCTTCACAGCACACTCAACAGCAAATTAGAGCCAAATCTATTTAAAAACAGTAAAGGCAGAGAAGTGAAGTTGCCTTTGGTTGTGCTGTTTTTCTCTTTCCCGATGTAGCTTCCTCTTTCTCTTCACCAGCTCAGCATTGCTGGCAGCTTTTTATAAACCACTATTCCTACTGCTGTCAGCTTGTTTGGAAACTACATGATGAGCTCAGTCCAGCAGCTACTGCTGTGGGGTTTTGTTTAATTACAGGCCAGATCTGCTTTAAATTCTATACCCACCACCATAAGTTTGGTTCCAAAACACTCAGGGGGCTCTGTATGTTCAAAAATTTTCAGTTCAAAGCAAAGTTTTCCTCTAAGTGTATGCGGTTATGTAGAATAAACTAAAAGTGGAAATGTAATCCCCTAAATAAGTAGCAATGAATTTCTGCATGATGCATATGAGAGTGATGGCGTCTGGAAGGTTGAACAGTGGTAGGGATGTCAGTAGTGCTAGGTCATTCTAGGTTGACAGTAATATGCATGTAAAATGATGTCATAAGCAGAACAATAGCTGTGAAAGAAAAAGCAATATTGAGATCTGCATTTGTAGAGAAATCTCCTACAAATCTTCCGACACCAGACTCCTCAGTCTCCGCTAGAGACAGGGTGGATGCTGTTCAGAAAGATTATGATTACATAAATGGTTAGAAATGAAACAGTGAAAAAAATAATTTAGTCAGAGCACCAAGAGAAATTACTTGGAAAGCAGGCAGAAGCAACAACAGGGGAGAGCAGGACTGAGGAAACAATACGGGTTGGGGTGGTGGGATAAACAGCACCAGCATTCCTGAAGTCTTTGTACTCTGCCTGCTGCTCCAAAGGCAAACTTTGTGTTTTGTTTAGTGGAGAAGCTAGCTTGGGGCAGACATGTTACATTTTGTCTAATCACAGCAGAAATCTTACAGACCATTAGGGCCTGGGGGATGATGGCAAACGGTGCTCAGAAGAAAGGATCTTGACTGGAGACAAATGGTGCTCAGAAGAAAAGGTGTACAGAAGATAAAATTAAGAGGTTCCTCTAGGTCACAGAGCTAAAATATATTTGCCCTTGCAGATTTCTAAATGTAGGTGCAAAAATGAAGGCATTTTACATGGTTAGCTTAAGCCCGCTGATAAGGTGGTTACTTTCTGTTATTTTTCTCAGGTCTCTCTGAAATGCTCCATGGACTTGCAGAGGCCTACAGACCATGACTGGAAAAGTCACTAAATCCTGACTGGAAAATAAAGGTCTAAACACAATACTTTTACTAGTTAAACTAAATTTAACTTCTGTTTTGTTGAATTCAATGAAAACAACAACTTGTTAACAGCATGCTGCAACTGTAAACTATGTTAAATTTAGTCACCATTTAAAATACACAAGCCAGTACTTCAATTAAATTTTAAAGGCTTTTTATATAGATTAAGTCTGTGACTGAAGAGACAAAAAGCTTGAGTAAGCTCAGTGCATAGGAATAGGAATAAGGTGACTGCAGAAGAGCTGAAGCTCCCTTTATCAGGAGAGCACATTTTATCAGCAGCTTTAGCTGTATTTGCCCATGCTGTATGTAACTGCATGTAGTATTCCTAGTAGAACTCTAAGTATCTCAGCCCCTTGTGTTATTCTGTTACAGAGGGTCACAGTAGTTACTAACAAGACCCCCCTCAACAGAAAAAGCCATTGGGAAACTCTGTCCCCTTCTCAGCTGGCAGGAATCCTGCAACCTGGGGTCGGTCAGCTCAGTTATAAATACTCAGCCATGACTCTGTTTTGGTGTCTATTCTTCTGTCTCCTACCATCTCCTACTCAGAAAAGAACCATTTCCCTTTTCTTAATGACCACTGAAATCATTTAGGGAATTTCCAGCACATGGTGTACAGATTCTGATTCACTTTAACCCCAGAAAATGTTTAACTCCTTCTGGTAATTATTGTGAATTGATCCAGTCCTACAAATGAAGATACCCCAAGTTCCTTTTTCCCTCTTTCCATTTTAGCTGTATACAAGCACTTGGCATAAAAATCATTGTTCTCCTCTGCACCCCACTGTCACTGCAGTGAAATCTTATTCATAAGACCTTAGGCTCTCCACACAATTTGTTCAGATTTGTGACTATCTCTTCTAAAACAGGAAAATAATTTAATTTTCTCATTTTCTGAGATACATGTACACCTCTTAGTTTATTCTTTCATAACATTCTTTAAAATGCTACCACTAATGGTCAAAACTAAATTCTCAGTTTTCCTTCCCTTCTGCCTCCTTCTTTTAACAAAGCTATTCTCCTCTACTCTCGTTGTCTCTTGGGTGTTGTCTCTGACACTATGCCAAACTACACAAGCAGGCTTTTTCAAGGATGTGCAGCTTCCTCTTGCAGGACACCTGTAAGAACAAAATTTTTCACTTTCCTTTCATTGCTTAAACTCTTGCCCACCAATGACCTGAACAATGACAGTTTCCTTCTGTCTGGCTTTCCTGGCTTCTGAATCTCTTTTCTCTTTCTCTCCTTTCTCTGTTGTAAGGGGAGGGGGGCAGGGGGAGATCAAATTACTGTTCAAACTCTCTCTTTTTTATTTCTCCTCTATATGTCTCTCAATTACCACATCAAAAACAAATTTTGAAGTGTTTTTAAGATCCTTCACACAACTGTTCCCCGCTAGTCTTTGTTCCTTCGATGTGTAATATAATAATGTAATGTGATTGTTTAATGTTTCGTGCAGTATTTCTGGCACAGTGATGACAAAAAAAGAGTTAATAGAGTTCAGTACAATACCTACTGAACTGTGGGTATAGAAAATTGCTTTCATTAAAAAAAAAGATTGCAAAATTAGAAGAGCAACAGCCACAGTCATGAGAACAACAGGAGAGAGGAAATAACAAATCAGCCCATACACTGTTAGCAGAACAACTTTGCAAAAAAACATAGAACCAAAAATATAGGGCAAAACAATTGCAACCAAACAAAAATTTATCAAAACCTTTGATGGGCTTGCAGTCTTTACCTGGCTGATGTAGCATTTGTCAAAGCAGCAAGCAAACTTTGCTTCTGAAAAAAGGATACAGCTTAATGTGGAGCTTGTCATCTCTAGAACGATAGTTTTTTCTCTCAGATGATTAGGGAAAAATGTAAGCTTTTTACCAAACCCTGGAGATATCAGGGCACCTGAATAAAAAAACACAGGCAGGAAAGCAAAAATGAAGACTGAATAATTTAACTGCAGGTGATTCTGTAAGTATGGTCCGAGGTTACAAAACAATGAAATGTAAATAAAAACACAATTTTTCTAATCAGTAATTACTTCTGTAAGAAAAAATTTCTATTGATAATATACTATTGAGTGTGTCATACACACTTACCCTAGCCATACACAAAGAACTGTGACCTAAGGCGTGCATATGTGCTTCACCTCTTATGTAGCCAAATGTCTCTGTGAGAATGTATAAAGAGCACTGGCTTCTACTACTTGAGTTCTTCTGTCTGTGCAACATTCCAGGCACAAAGTGCTTGTGAAAGTGGTGGCAGAGAGGAAGAAGCACAGTTGCACACCCACCCACTACCTAAACATGTTCGTTTGTGATTACTGTTTTTCTCTTTAGAATCTGAGAGACTAAGTGATATAGTCCCTGTAAGATGCAATTCTGAAAGGTACTATTTCTATTAGGAGAGCAAGACTTCTTCCTAGATACAGCTGAACTATCAAAAAAGAACTGCTACCTAAAAATATGCAGATCAAACTCTATACAGCAAAGGTATTTGTGACACAGGCTGGCAAAGGTCATTACAGAGTCAAGGAAAGGATCCTTTCTAATGGTGGATGTAGATCAGCAATTTAGTTCAGATCGTAAGACCACTGCTAAAATGAATCTTCTGATCCTCTCCACCTACTATACTTTACTTTGCACCACACAGCAGTATTAAAATGCATAAACTGGATTCTTTTCAGATAAAACTGAAGATGTGGCTCAGGTCTTCAACTGCAAATGGGAATTCAGTCCATGACCTCAGAATAGAATCAGTCTGTCAAAGGAAATACAGAGTTGTTCTTGAGTCTCCATCAGCAATAAGTATTTTTCTATACAAATATGCTCTTGAACCGTATCACAGATGCACCTTAACCTTATAGCTTAACTGCTACTATTAAAGTATTTTGGAGGGGATGACAGGGGAAAGAGAGAACCTCTGCTGGTTCTCTTTGAAGGGATGTTAGACAATACTGCCTGCATCTTACCGTTGCTGCTGTCTGTATGTACACTGGATGTAGACCTCATGGGTAAATGGTATTAAAGCACACTTCCATGTTAATTGCTTGAAATGACACAAAGGTTTTGAGAGATTGGATGACAATAAAAGAACAGGAATATGTAAGTTGAAAATCTGTTGGCTGCAAAATGCAGAAGATCATAAAAAGACTGGCATAAAACCCTACACTTATTTGAAAATGCCTTAAAACCCAAAAAAGTTTTTCCAAATACAGTAAATAATGAAATGCAGCTGAGATGTAAACAGATCTTGAAGCCATAGAAATTGCCAAAAGAAGATTTTCTTCTTTGTTGAACTCTGTTTTATAGAGAGTTTAAAAGTTACTAGTCAAATGAAAAAAATAAGTGCTTTTCATTTCTGTAAGTAATCACAAATGATAATGCTTCTTAAAATATCCATGAAGCTTTCTGGATTAATAAAAATTCAAATTATTTCTCTTCCTCCCGGTGAAAATGGTTATCTTCATTCTGATATGGGTTTAGTGTAGTCTATGTTTGAAAAGTTAGTTAAGACATTTTTATGATATTTTCTACCAGCAAAAATCCTTGTACTGATTTTGTTACATGAAACTCTGGAATTCACAAATGCTGAATTGTCAAAAGCACTTTTTTGCAAGTAGGAACTGCATCAGCTCTGGGAAGGGATACCCACATAGTGAGGAAAAGTCTTTGTCCAAATACAGCCATGGCAATAAACCTGTGGGTATCACAAAGGGACATCCAATGGCAATGGGAGCATAAATTTCCGTGAAATCCATATTCAGAGTGTTAGGGGTCCTAAGCTGTGAGTCCACATGAGAAAAAGTAGTAACAAGCCTTATTATGTCTAAATAAAAACAAAGTCAATGGAAAACATAGCTCTGGCAAGAATGTGGAACATACTCTCTAAGTATGTCTTGTCTTACAAGAAAATTCAGTAGCAGACTCTAAGTAAACAGCTGATTTTGATTAAAAGACTTCAGAATGAGTGATGTCTGTGGTTTAAGTAGGGAGAAAAATTATCTTCTAAGCACTAAACAAGGTTTGAGGTAACGGGATGGCTCTGTGATGTGGCTGCTAGTTGAAACCCTTTTGCTTTGGTAGTTTGTGGTTAGAAATAGCTTGAAGAATAAATGGTGAGAGGTAAGGGAAGGAATGCTTCCAAAAACTGCACACAGTGAGGTGGTGCTTAGAGGGAAAAGATTAATATGAATGTTAAATATTTTCAGAAATAACCTTTCAGAAACTTAATCCTTCAATTCAGCAGGTTTTCTTTAGTTCTCTAAATTTTCATCATGGAGAAAGTTCTCTACCCTGCTTCAAAAGTGTTTTTGAAGGATAGAATGTGTTCTGTGAGTAGCAGTTCACATATGCCTCTGGAAATCAGTTCTCTACTACGTAAGTTTTTTGTAAAGTCATTTGTTTCATGCTCGTAAGTCATCTAATAATGTAACTGAAAGGATCTGAGGCAAAAGTACTGTCTCTAGTAGGCCTTGTTTTAGGACTGAGAAGATTCTAAGATTACAAACATTAGACATCAGTTATATGCAATAGATAGAAACTAATCTATGTTGAATTTTAGCAAGATTGCTATTAGTGATTTTACTATTAAAATATGATAGTGTAAACAAGCATTTTATTTCACTTTTGGCATTTCCATTTGTGCATGGTAAGCTGCTGGATTTTCTGCTGATCCTGAAACTTTATGGCATATTACTTTGTCCTAATTTACCACACAGAGACTCAATGTCATTATTTATATTGATAACCTTGGTGCGCTTATGATTACTGTTTAGACCTTGACAATGTTGGCAGTTTTGCATTCCCCAAGTGCAGTATTTTGGTGGTGCAAGATATCTATCCTTATTAGGTAATTTCCTGTACTAAGAAACAGTGCAGAAATATCCTTTCAGCCTATGAAATATAGTTGCATTCCACTTTAATAGAAGCCTCTCTGTGTAAAACACTATGTTTTTAAACATACAGAAGCTGCTCAGGGTATCTTTCATGCAGTGAATCAGACAGCTTATCTTCTTTGTTCTGAATAGCCTTTTTAAAAGAAAAATGATTTCCACCATTACTTTTATCACCTGTTATTCAATTACCCACTGTAAGATTTGTGTGTGCTATTGTTCACTCTTGTCTCTTCTGTTTGCACTGAATTTTATCATCGGGGCTGTACTTTGCTTCTCTCCTTTTCCCCCAGGTGATATTCAGAGGGAGACTTGGGAACTATCTCAGAGACAGAAGTGGAGTGTTAAGCAGCTTGCTTATTCCTAGATTATAGTCAAGATTTCATTATATGAATAATTAAATGCTTATGTATCAACTGATGCTGATGAAATTCAGTTTGGGGCTTCAGGAGTTAATCTCCCATCATGTTCTTGATGTTATACCATTGCTAATATGGTTTGCTTGTTGAGTTCCTGAGGGTGGGGAATGAGAGGAACTTGTGAGTGGCCTCTGGTTTTACCAGCGTATGAGGGAGGAAGTCTGTAGTGGCTGAAATTCCCCCTCATACATAGACCCAGGTGAGTGGTGAACAGGCTGCTTTCAAAAGCAGAACCTGTGGCACATTGGCATAGACTGAGAGGGAACAACCCAGACAAAGAAACTTCACTTTTCCAAGACATTAGTAACTAACTGTGAGGTGGGAAGGCATTTTGCAGAATGAGAGTGTTCTCCCCTTGTAGCCAAGACCCATCCCTTACATCCTGTCCCATGGTCCACTCACGCTTGCCACTACCAGAATCTCTTTACGAAGGCTATTGGTTCAGTGCAGCCAAATGCAAGTAGAACAGTGGGATAAAGACAAAGGAGGGCACTATGTGAGAAGAGGTAACACAAAATCTCCACAAGAAATTCTACACCTGGCTTTTTAGACAGAAGTCTGTAAATCTGTTCTCTGCTTGCTGTTAAAGGCACTCAGGACCTGAGAGAAGTCAAGTCATTGCATGGAACATGTAAAACTTTCTCCATTTCACCACTTACTTTCTCCTTACAGGAGTTATAAAAGACAAGAATCCACAAGAAACAAGTAAGAGGAGAAGTTTCTTTCACTGAAACAATTACTCTATTGCAAAGTTTATGACAAAAATCTGATGAGCATAACTTCCCTGTTTTGTATAAATCTAAGACTGTATATTTGAAGCCATGTACTCTATTTTTTTTTCTATCTGCTAAGTATTGCCACGTAATTTCAACACAGGACTGTTATTAAAGCAAGTCTGTGCCACTGCACTGGTCTCACCGAAGTTGTCAGGACTGTGACTTTACAATATATCAGTAAACCAAAGACAAGCACCATTGTTATGGTTCATCTACATTTGGAAGCACATAGTCTTCCACAGAGTGCTGCACCCATATGCTTGTTTATTGGTAGCAGGCCCAGGCTCTGGGTATCTGATTATATAGTAGCACCTGCCCATGGCAGATCTGGCTGAGGACAGACTTCCTGTTACAGCACCACAGCTCCCTGAAATGAGAGAGATTTATGCAAACTGGCTAAAGCTGTGATGTCACTGCGCACTGATAGACCCAAGGGCTATCTCCCTTCTACAGACATTTGAGAAAATCAGGAACTTCACACACAGCTCAGGAAGAAGTTCACCTCAGAACCTGTTACGGCAAACTATGAAAACTTGTTAGGGCCCTTCTCCTGTCCTGAGATCCATCACTGCAAAGGGACTTCACTAAGTCCGAGGATCTCGGAAGATCTCATTTTTTTAATTTTCTTTTTTTTTCCTTTCTTTCTTTTCTTTTTTTTTTTTTTTAATATGATTTTTTTCAAGTCAGTTATTCTGGATGTTTGAAAACTGAATTAAGAAAAATTCACTCAGAAGTTGGCTGAATGTTGCAAGCTTGCAAAATGGAAGGATTTCCCCTTATTCCCCCTGTGAGTATATTGGATTTATTCCTAATATGGATCAATGGGCTCAGTAGCAAAAGGCAAAGTAAACCAGGTTTTATTATTTGAGAATATCTCTGTTTTGGTCTGCATTTGTAATGCCAGGAAGTTTGGCTTAGGTCAGTCTATAAAACTAGTGACAACTTTGCAATGAAAGGGAAATTAACATTTCCTCCCTGAACTTGTATCTGATTTTGATCTCCATTTGTTCTCACAGATTAAATGTATGGTATTTTTGTACCGTACACATATAACAAGTCAGTAAATCTCTTGTCTCCACTGTTGCCTATGTGATATAAAGCCAAGCCTTTCGTCGGATTGTAATTCTTGATCATCTACAATCTCTGACATAGTTTATGTATTTAACTGTCTACCAATCTGTGAGAGAAGAGTTGTTGAATGCTGATTTGGTGTATTGCTAATTTTAGAACTCTGTGTTCTTTGCAGTGATGCCGTTTTTGTTTCTAACTTCATCTTATCTTCAACTGAATTCTCTTGACTTCACTTATTATGATAAAAGTTATTTGTGAAAGAGGGGGAAACAACCCACATCCCTTATTTGGATCTTTCAGTGTTTTCTCTAAGATATAAATTTTTCTGTGTGCTTATGAGGCTGTTCTATCCTTCAGTTAACTCTGAAGCATTATTGCACTCCTGTAATTTATCCCTGTAATTTATCCTGAGTTCAAAAATTATTATTTATGAAGAACGTAGTGTCACTAATCCGTTATTCAGAAATAAACTTTAATGGAAAATCTCTTAGCAGAATGGATAAAAGACGTTCTAGCCAGACTTCATTAAGTTTGTAGAAGCTGAAGAGGTGTCAGAGCAGGTGGTTTAGTTGGCTTTTTATGTGGTAGATGACTTACGGCAATTGCTATACAAGTGTTAGAGAACAGAAAGAGACAATGCAGATCCAAGAGGTTTTTTGTCAAAATCTTCTATCAAGTTTTCTTCTTATCTTGTCCCATTTAATGAAGGTGAAAGACATGTTTCCTTATTTTCCATCCAGTAAGATGGGCCTTTGAATTCCTTTCATGTTCGGTATTCATGCTGACTGAAAATATTTGTCTTCTTTTGGTGGGAAACCTTTAATTCTCTCAGTTTATCATCGGTGTCCCTGATATTGTCTCAGTTTATCTTCAGCACCCCCGAAATCCCCTATTTACCCAAAGAGTGAGAAGATCCTAAAATTAGTTTTTCTTTTTCTTAAATACATGGAGTTACCCAGTGGACCTACTGTAAATGTGTCAGAATAGAAATCTGAAAAGAAACTGAGAAAATGAAAAAAATACACAGAGATTTCTCAATATGTTACTTGTTGGGTTAGAAAAAAAAACAAAAAACAAAAAACAGAAAAGAAGCATAAATCTTGTCCTGAACCACCAAAATGAGAATCTCCATAAAAAAAAAAAAAAAAAAAAAAAAAAAAAAAAAAAAAAAAAAAAAATTTATTTNGAAAAAAAGAAAGATAATTTATATTTTGTCCATTCATTCACTCATAGCCAAGTTTTCTGGACTATTTCTTTCAGTATTGAATTCCAGGGTATATATTGAATACATGGAGTGAATATCTGACACAGTTTGGCCTATATTCTAATATATATTGTAGTTAATATTCTGTCTGAACTCTATTCAGATGAACAACACAAAAGACAGTAAAAATACAATTACATCTTACAGGAGCACTTGACAGGTCAATTCCGGGTTTATTTTTTGTGATTAAAGAGTCCAAAAATTAATAATTTTGTGATTTGTAATTTCATAATTGATTTAAGTGAGCTTTGAGCACTGCCAGCTCGAGCCCTGCATGTCTGTGTCTCCTGGGACTTTTTCAGAGGAGAGATGTAAACTTGTTTCTAGGCAGGGGTTTCTGCACCAATACTTCCCTCCTCCACCCCTCCCCGTTCAGTTGAGGGTGGGTCAGTAACTGCCTTCCTCTTGCCTGTGCTAGGAAACTCTTACCCTTCACTTGGAAAACACTGTTTAAATGGTTTTGGAGTATTCCATCTTCCTTTGAAGATTAAGAATTTTGAATGGGAAAGTTCTGCAAACTGGGTCCATGTCTTCCAATGCGTGACATAATTTAGTTGTACTAAAGGCCAAAAAATTACCAAGTCAAACATCTTTGCTTATAGAGTGTCCTAGCTATATATGAATCCCTAAGTAGCCCCCTACAGAAATTACAGCTTTGAACAAAGTATTTTTGCGTAAGAGCAAAACTGCCCCACAGAAATACTCTGTTCCACATAACTGCATTGCCAACACGGTCCAGTGAGGCTGGCCCAATGAGTAATCAGGCTAATATTTTTACTCAGCTTTTCTAAAATAGTTATTCTGTAATTTGTTTCCAAGGAAATACAGTTAATCTTGGCCTTAAAACTTGTCTCAGCAGCACATCACTGGAAATTGTGTGGAGTGTTTCTGAATCACATGCCAGTGAATAGTTATAACAAGGCAACAAAAAAAAGATCAGCCTTTGGTAAATATACAATTGATGGAACCATCTGACAAAGTCTTGGTGAATAACAAGAATTTTCAGACTGCTGTACATTTAAGTTCAATGTATTTCTCTTAACCAATGCCAACTATGCTTTCTCTGGGTAGTTTTGTGGCTTTTCCCTGTAGTTTCAGGGCAAAGATGGAAGATGAAGGGCACTCTTCATTTATCAAGTCTGTGACCCTCTTACTTGAGGGTGGAATATGATTTTAGAGGGCATACTGCACCTCATGGCATGTATGAAAGGAGATCCCAACTTTAGGCCACAGCTGAATTCCTAACAAAGCTTTCTGTCACTCTTTTACGTGAAAACAACTGGCCATTGACATCAATTAAATATTAAATTGTAACATAAGCCATTCTTTGCTTTTTGTCAAGGAAAACAAAACAGTTCATTGTCATGGAAGTGCTATCAGTAAGATGATGAAATAAGTGTGTGGGTGGAGAGGTTTCAGAGAAGGATGAGGCAAGTGGGTCAAGATTGGTACAAGAGGCAACAGCAATACATGGTGAAGTCTCTTCTCTCTAACTAGAGAAAAGGTTTTTAATGATACTTAGACCAAAAACATCTTCTCCCAAAAAGAACCAACAAAACCTGCAAACAAAAAATCAGACAGGTTATTGGAAATAGCTTTTCTAATGAATAGAGGGAAACATTCCACCTTCCCGTAGGATAATCAGAGAGAATATATGCTGTATTAACTTTTTTTACCACTATCTCATTAGATTTATGATAAACTTTTTAATATTTAATATTCATCCATCCCATGTTAGTTACTGTACCTTTGGAGATCAGACATCAAGACAGAGAGTGGTGCCGTTACAAGTCATTTGTGGGGACAGATTGGTCCAGGTTGCATGAGTTAACAAGGATACACACAAACATATTCTATCAAATGGGTCACTGTGCAGAAAACATATTCAAGGTCAAAAATTCCAAGAATCCATAATAAAGACATTTTAAGCCTTACACTTTCAAAACAGAGTTTATAGAACCCTAATGCTCTATGTAAAAGCAAGCTGGTTTTTTTGATGTTGAGTATCTGCAGTTGAATATCTCAGTCCATTTTAAGAGTCTATTTAACACACCTTCCTTTAGCTTGAATCATTTAATACACATCTGAACTTGTAGAAGTAGCCTTTGAATGGTAAAATACTTAATTCTCAGCTCTTAGACATTATTGCCTGTTAATGTATATTGGTCTGAAATGGGGGAGTTGGAAAATCTCTGGGAAGAGACAATAAAGGAAAAACACAATTAGAAAAAGTCAAATGTTCTTTCCCATGCTTAAAATGTGAATTGCTTATCTACTTTTGGACCGGTGTTTAGCCTTCCTGCCAAGCAATACTTCTGTAAAGGTATGACTGATAGAGGCTTTGTTGTAGCAATGGAAATTTTAGCAAATGAAGCCTGGATTGACAGGACACTGATTTCTTTGGAAATTTGTTTACTTTTGGGTAAATAGTCAACAGAGTGACAAACTTGGATGCATTTTGGTATTATTTTCTTTATAGTTTCTGTCGGTTTCTAGTATTTTACTTAAAAAGAAATAAAGATTTTTCTTTCAAACTATATAGATTTATATGACGTTTTTAGCCTCTGTTTTTCCCAACCAATATGATATGTTTTTTCCATTTGGATGGTGAGGTCTCCACTTTCATAGAATCTTAATGCTTTCCACTGAGTTATAACAAATTGACAATTCTGAATATGAAGGCATAAGTTAATATCTTTTTCAAGTTGGTGTGATTTAACAGGAAGCATGTATTTATGGGAAGGAAATGGGGGAATGGGGTGAACTAATTTGTGAAGATAATGAAAAATAGAGATTCCATTGAGAACTTTATCCTAAAGAAAGCGGAGTACGGTCTTATTATTTTTTCCTTCAGAGATCAGAGTACATGAAAGGGCAAACAAATGGAGATGAGTAAATATATATTATCATAGAGAGAACATCAAGAAAATAAGTAGAGAAAACCCATAAGCGTCACAGGTAATGTATGCAGTGCTATCTTTGACCACACCTCTGAAATCTGGAAAATAGTTTATACTTCCCATTAAATCTCTCTGTAGATGAAGGGCAATTCTATTGGAACCACATAGATTTGGAAAAGGAGACTGCACCTACATCCTCTGGAGACTAGGGATGAGAAGAGTCCCTTCACTGGTATTCCTGCTGTGGATGCAATTAAATGATGATTTGCCCCTTTTACTTAGTCTTTCCCTTAGATTGTCTTTATTGTGTGTTGTCATCTTCTCAAGATTTCTCCAAAGCAATTATCCCCCACCATCAATTATATTTGGAGCTGATAGCCAGGCAATGGATTTTCTCTTGAATCTTTGAATATTCCAAGGATCTGATTCCCAGGGAGTGTGTATTTTGGAAGTCATGAACCTTTAGACAATCTTACCAGTGCATTTTAATTATACACCAATACAACATGTGACTGCTACTAAGGATTTACCAAGATCCAAAGTCATTTCTGATAGGATTTTTTGTGATTTTTTTATATTTTTTTTTTATGCATTCTAACATGTTCATCCTCAGAAAAGGACAATCTTTAAATACCCGAATTCCAACAGAATGAACTGAAGGAGTTAACCAGAAGAATTAAAGAAACCAGAAAAAAAATCTTTTCCTTTTGCTAGCTGCTTATCTACCACCTCCATCTGGATTTTAATGGCAGCTGCTCTACCTTAGTTTTCATATTCTCAAGTAGTCCAGAGGAGGAAGAAAGAGAGAAGCTTGTCTGCCTTTCTGTCACACTGTCACCATAGCATAAGCTGACAAAATGCAGATGTTCCAAAAAATGAGACAGATTCACAGAGGAAGATAAAGGATTTGGGACATACCGATAGGCATATGGCCATATGACCCCGAAAAATATGTCTATCATCTAAGTTATCATGTTGTTTTAAATATTTATCCTTTAAAGTTAGTTAAGTTGGAGTTATTAATAGAATGAAAATGTTTCTCTTAATTCCTACTAAAAATTCCTACTATCCTTTCAGAATAAAAGGCAAGAAGGCATTTGAATTCTCCTTTGCTGTTGACACCACAAGAATTTCTTCAGACTGGAAGAAAATGTTTTAACAAACTTAACTGGGCTAAGTTTTAACAAAATTCTATGAAGGACATTGTCTGTCTCTAATTCTTTATTCTGGAAAAAAGCAAGAAGGAATATTAAATGAAGAAACAGAATTGTGCACAACTAATAATAAACAGACTACCTTTATTGCTACAGCATAAGATCTTAATCAGTATTCACATTGGAATACTATGCCTGGGGAGGAAAGGAAATGGGAAAGTAACCCTACATCACCTATTTTAAGAAAATAGAACTTTAATTCTGCAGCTAAGCATCAAATAGGTCACAACTCAGTATTTGCCCCACATTTGAACTTTTTAAGTCTTATATGCACATATCTAAGAGCTCTGTAAAGCTTATTTGAACCAGCAAATATTTAGAATTCATCTTGGACAGAAACTGAGAAAGAAAATGGTTTTATGTTATTGTCAATGTCACTACCCTCATATAAACTGCCACGATTTAGTCAGACCTTCTAGAAACAATCAGAATTATATGTTTAGGAAAAGAACAACAACGACAGCAATAACAATAGCGACAACAATGACAATATAATATTTGTTACTACCAAACGAAGTATTTCCCTGCCATGCTCGTGTGATGGCATCTTTACTTGTGCCTTATGTCCACAACAGCTCTAAGCAGTATCCCCAGAAGGCTGGAGTGTGGAATACAAAGGACTTATATACTACCACAGGACAAGTTCTACTACACAGACTGGGTCTGTTTTCTATTGGGATTAGTCTTTTTAATTTTCCTTTTTTTTAAACCAGTGTTTGGTGTCACATGTTTTATTCCTGGTGATTCAAAAATAATTTGAAGTCTCCCCTTTCTTTCCCTAGGCAATATAAAATGTGTTGGCATCACCCCTTTGCTAACTATATGAATAATTTGAAAGGGGTTTTTGTAAACAGCTCTAAAAATTCTTCTTCTTTTTACAGCCCTCTGAAGATATGGTACCCTATGAGTCAGACCTCTACCGACAGCCCCATGACTATTACCAGTATCTCAACAGTGATGGAGAGAGTCATGGTGGTAAGCCAAAAAGCATCTCCTTCAAATGTAAAATCTCACGAAAAACAGATTTAGGACATGCATGAAGAGAACAAATTTGTTTCTGCGATCTATAATGTAGTACATATTTGAAATCAGAAACCAACTTTATTTTATTCTGCTTGGTGGCACTGTTCCAACCCAGTAACTGCAACATGGTTTCTCTGAAAGAGGATTTTAGAAAGCACTGTATGATGCAAGGAGCTTCCAGGAAGGTGGGATCTCGTGATCTCTATTCTTCATTATCTTTGTTGTGTTTTTTCTTTCCTCTGTAGATCACAAGCACTCAGCTTGTTTCACAACTCTTTGAGAACATGGATTTCCAATGCTGTATTTTTCTTCTTGCGTATCCATGTCCAATTCCTATTTAACTCAGCTCCTAGATAATCTATTTGTGCCTTTATTTTAATTAGATTTCTTTGGTACTTGGCCTTTTTAAACTCCATATATTTCTCTTCCTTTTTCTCTCTTTTTCATGCTGCCACACCTAGCTTTAACTTTCACTCTTTCTCCAGTACACCCAATTACTTCCTCTCTCTAAATCTATGTAAAACTTCCTTGTAGCTGTTTGTATGTGAACATAGCTCAATATAAAAATGCTGTATGATTATTTATTACCTCAACTTATGAATGTGATTTCAAAGATTTAGTGGCTATATTTTGATGTTCTCTGGGCACTGGGCTCTAAATCAATGCAGGGGCGAGCGTCTGGCTTAGCAAATTTTGTCTCCTGTGCAATACAATGGTCTAGCAACACCACCCTGGAAATACCAGAGTCAATATTGACTCAAGAAGGAAAAGCACCGTTCTACTGTATTACTGATGGCAATCCCTGCAGATCCTGGAGTTTCCCTGAAAGACTCCCACTGATATAGCAACTAGACCCATTGCTGTTTAATTTAACACATTAACTACTGACAGCATAGTGCTGTTTTGTCTGTGACAACAGAAGCTATTTTAAGGAACAGCGAGTCACAGAATAGGATCGTTCTGAGCATTTAGCTGAAATTTACCTAAATTTGTTTTCTACATTGCATTTAAGAAACACCTATCACAGTCTTTATACTGGAGACAAAGCATTAATTGAGTTTTTTCTAAGTTATCTTATGACATCTGTTACCTACATTAATCAAACCCAGCAAATTCCACATGGAAATTCAGGGTTTTTACATTATACCCTGTAGATGTTTACACACTCATAAAATGAGGATAACATTGATTATCTCAAAAGGCAATTGTGACAGTTAAACAATAAATGTAAAAGATGTCATGTAGGAAAAAGCACTGGGAAATAACTTTTCTGTCATTAAATCCAGGCTACATCAAGCAACAACATCTCTTTATCTTTCATATTTTATCATCCCACATCTGGTTTATTGCCTATTTTTCTGTTGAAAGGCTGTTTCTAAGCTATCATTAACATGTTTTTACTCATTGTATTGAACACAACAAAAACAGGATAATCACCGATGGGGGTTATAACCTAAGCAGCGCCCACTTTGAAAACAGAACAGAAATTTGACTGTTCCTAAAGTTGTGCTACACTTTTCCAAAAGGCTCAAAACCACCTTCTTTAATGTTTTAAATTCCCACAGTAAGTAGTTATGGAAGAGGCAACTGAAGCCCAGCCTGCACATTTCAATCAAATTTTGATTTACTAAAGCACCTGTATTGTAGTTGGTTGCATCTAAATGTCTAATGTGCCCTATGCTCTCCTGATTTGCTCACAGTCAAAAAAGCAATGAGTCAAAGAATACAGATAGAGACTGAAAACCACAAATTAATGCATTTTGCTGTTTTGCTATAAACATTGAAAAATCCAACTTTGGCTTTCATTTTGTTTACATGACAGAAGTAGTGGGTCTTGAGAAGAGCCATGCAGAAGAGCAGGAAAGGGACACTACAAATTACTTTTAGAAATATGCACTAAGTGTTCAGAGCAATCTACATAAAAGCACAATGATTGAAAAATGGAAGGGAAAAGGATTAAGTAATGTGTTGCAGTGACAGCAGTGAAAGAGACAGAACCTGATTAGATAGGGGAAAAAATGAGGAAATAAGAACAGAACTATGAGAGGGGAGTTCAGCTTGGGGTATAGTAAGATCACTGGCAATATATAGAAAATAATTTTGCAGGTCTACTCAGTACTACTGTGGACCTCAATATAAAACTACCAGTTAATGTAAACAGATATTACTAGACAGAATAATACTTCTGATTATGCTGAGAAGGGACTGCTAAAAAAATAGAAAGTTTTCCTCAAGTGTCAGACTACATCTCTCTTACTGCTAGAAAATTAATTTTGTGAAATGAAGATGGCAGTGTCTTAATCTGTAGATCTGTGCTCCATGACTTACTGTCATTTTTCTTGAACATAATGCTGAAGGCAACCCTTACTCCATATTTACATGAATAGGCAGAGAAAGTACACAAAACAGTGTGCCATTACTGTAATATTGCCAGTAAGTGAACACTAAATTCACACAATATGTTCATTGCCACATGCATTGTGTGCAATTATTTTGTATACTGCAGTTTAACTATTTTTTTAAATAAACACAGACACAAAGTCATGCAGGACAGAAGCTACTTCAAGTGTTCATGTATTAGTCCATCACCCAACGCTGAGCATGTAAGTCTGTAAATGTAACACAGTATATTTTGTAACACTAATGCAATCTGAGTAATTACAAAATTCCACTGCAGCTTTGCCTCTAAGTTATTACTAAATATTACTGGTTTAGTAAAAATCACTTTTTGTATGAAGCTGATTGCTGACCCTTGTTCACTTTGTTGCTACCCTCATGGAACTTGCTAGATTTCATGATCTGGAATTTTACTTTTGTTCCACCTCCTGGAGTGATATGATCATTTAAGAATCTCAGCTTTGATTTTGTTAGGATCCTAGTTCACAGAGAAGCAGAGGAAAATCCAAACATGTGAAAATTAGTCTTAAATGGCATGTGAAAGACAGAAATCCCCTCCCGTCAAAGCCATTCTCATGATTTGTTGGGGTCTGACTCAGAGGTATTTGAACATTTGGAATTATTAAAGTCATGATGTTTGTAAAGTGAGAACGAATGAGATCCTAATGTTGTTATAGATAAGACTGGTGCCCTGCCTAGGAGAATCATTTCTCTCAAGAACGATTCTGTAGAGAATCAAGATACTAATTTTCCAATGTCCTTCCATGTTTTTCTGATTTCCTCTATGGGTTTTTTCCTTGACTTGATTTTTCAGATATGTGAAACACAGCGAGAACATGTACGCTATTAAATGTGACACTTTGTAAGAAACTCTCTCCTAGTTCATCATGCGTTGGAAAATCTGTGCCACCCAGAGCAGAACCACCTAGGGACACTAGCCCAGATCTCACAAGTACAGCCATGCCAGAGTCATCTCCTCAAACAGGGCAGAGCACTGTGCTGACAGAGCTGTCATGTTTCCGGTTCAGTAGCTGGCTCATGAATTTCTGCGTGGTTTTGCGCTGCATAACGCGAATTTAGCCTGTTGCTCCATTTTTATTATAAATACCTTCCTTAAACTTATTTCATATTCTAACTGCTGGTTCTAACATTATTCATCTATTAAAATAAGAGAAAGCAATTTACAGTGATGGAAAGATGACAGAGAAAGTTCAGTCATGTTTTCTCATTTGAGGAGTGAGAATCTACCTCCACGGTGAATATTAACAAAATGCCTTTAGGTTTGCTAATGCTTCCCAAAATGCTAACATCTTCTCTGTCATGGGAGGGAGTTCAGAATTCATGATTGTCCTTCCTCTAACCTTTCACTACATACAGGACCAAAACAAACATGATCTCCATGTCTCTATAAGAGAATTTTTTTCACATCCTCTTTCACTTCACATGAAATTTCTCATAATGACTCCATTGTGTAGCTAGAGCTTGGCTTTTAATGACATTTTCCTTTACCCAAAGAACAGACACTTTCCATTTCTAGAATTTTTCTCTCCTGTCTTTTTTCTTCTTTTCACCTTCATGTTTTAGAGAAAAAAACAGAATTGCTGTGTGTTACTGACATGACGCTAACAAAGAACATAGAAGTAAATAGCTGCTGCTGACTCTAATATCTGTGGACACAGATATTTATATTTTTTTATTCTTATTTTTATGAGACATAACTTCACCAAGATGGTTAATTGAAGAGGGGTTGGTGGAGATAGATTTGAAATTTCTCTTTTGATGTTACCAAACCAGTATTATTTTTCCTAAGCATGACTGAGATATTATAAATAATTTAGAAAGGAATAATGACTTCTTCTCCTGACACAACTTGAATATTTGGACATAAACTTGTTTTGAAGTAATTTCTGACATAGATGTATTTTGTAATGGGATATTACTATGTAATCACTTTAAGTCCTAAATGTTGTGCTAATAGTACTGTTCTATTACAGTGTTTCTATGGCAGCACCTAGTTCTATCAAAAAGGAATTTAGTAATGAACAGACTAATTAGTAAATAGTGGTTAACATTAATATGCATAAATGGTGTTCCATAGGTTAATTTATTTGCCAAGGAAAAAGTTTTAAAAGTTCTAGAGAAGCAGTAACCTTGTCATAGGCCCCTCAAAAATAAGAGATATCTTGAAATACAGAAACATGATTGAAAAAAGGAATATTTTAGAAGAATCAAAAGTGGACCAGTTGGAGTGTGCAGAAACACTCGCAGAAATGCTCTGTGTTCTCTCTTGACCACCATAGTTGCTGCTAGCAAGACATTTCCCATCTGAAGACCTGACATTGACAGCCTCAGAGACTTTTTCCTGGGCTTTTTCATCTTCACCATTATGCATCGACCTCATTTGCTGTTATAGATTATCAGTTATAAGGAGTCTTTGGCAATATACATTGCCACCTGACAGAGCACTTTCCACACAATGAGCAGAGCCAGATCATTCTAAGGAAGAAGAGTTTAGATTACTGCTGCAATGTATTCTTAACAATTTAGTGTTCAGGGCTGCCCATGGCATATGCAGCCTCAATGGTTGGCTCTTCTTTGAGAAATATGCAGTAATTTAACCCAGAAAAAACACGAGTTCGTGTGGCTCAATCTTCCAACTAAGCGAAAGTTTCTCACTGAGAGTGCCCAAAGCCTCCTACCTGGACACAGCCTTAGATAATCTATGGATCCAAACTTACACACTGTTGTTTTTTGGATTGGTACAGATGGGGATGTGCCTGAGTAGTTTGCATCCATAAAACCCACTTTCTTACCAAAGAAGCCAAAGTTTTTCTCTAGCACTACAAAATGCAGTGCTACTGTGCATTGTAATTATCTTAGGGCTATAAAATCCATACACAGCCTACAGAAAGTGCCATACAAAAAAGCAAAGAAATTACAACATAATGCAGCAGCCTCCTGAATGCTTTTATAAGTATCTTTCTATCCCTTTCACATGCAGGGAGGCAGTTTATCCAAGAATCAGAAAAGCACAAAGGAAAAAAAAAAGTGCTGGTGTCATAAATTATAGAGCTCTTATAGAGCCTCCAAATAAACTTCTACAGGCCTGAGCATAAAGGCAGCTAAAAGAGCTTACAACTTTTTAGGTACAACTGTATTTGATACAACTTCCTTGAGTTCCCTCTCATGGAAGCCGTATTCAAGTCACTCTCCTGGATTTCAAATCCTCAGTGAGATTAGACTGAACTGTTTGGAACAAAAGTGGGGAAACATGAGGAAACAGAAGCTGAGAGAAAGAATGAAACTGCTATTAAAAAACTATGCATAGCACATTAATATCTAGATAATGTCATGTTGCAGAATAAGACAATTGTTCCTCTATAAACTCAGTACAACTACATTTAGAGCAACATGTTCAGTTCAGTCCATTGCATTATCAGAAGGATGCCAGCAGCTGGGAGGGAGGTTGGAGAAGTGCACAAGTGCGATTAGAATGGTGAATATACTGATTTGTATTCAAAGACTGAGACCTAAATAGATGTAACTGGGTTAAGTGATAATTAGAAGTAGATTGTAAGGGTACACGATAGTAATCTGAAAATATTTGAAGGGTAGGACATAAATGATTTATAATAATACAAGAGAAGAAAACTTGGAATAGTAAGGAATATATTAGGACTGTTACACTGAATATAATAAAGACATTTCGGCCATGCCTAAATGATGCAATGAAAGTTAAACTATGGAAGATTAGTTTCTAGTGCAGTCATAACAGAGGACATTGATTTTAAAAACAAGCTGCACATAAATATATGCATAATTATGTATGTAGGAACTGTATGTAAGAGAGAAATACAATTTACAATGTTCCACATTTCTTTTAGAAGATTTTACAGTTTCAGCAGCAAATATGAAATTCTAAAATATTTGAAAGGTTATGTTGAACTAAAAATAACCTGAAATCTAAAACTGAGAATGATATGGAGTTTAGTTTCAAAAATATATGAAACTTGTTATAGTCTCTTCTTGAGAAAGGTTCCAGCATTATTTTCTTTTGCATCTTGTGCTAAATTATCACTGAAATCTATCTCACCATCTAAGAATATTGTCCTAATTAAAATGGCCTAAGTATTACTTTCTAGCCACAGGAACTGATGAGACTAGGGATCTATACAGGTTGCCACCAGAGACAGGTGAACGAGGATGATGTGGGGAGGGCAGAAAGGACAGTGAAAGAAGAAAGAATCAATGAAAGCCAGGAAAATGCCACATTTTTTAATCTTGGAATGGCAGACCATCTACTTTTTCTTTCTTTAGATCATTACTGGGAATACCATCCACACCACATGCACAATGAATTTGAGACCTTTGGAGACAACCATTTCACAGAACTGCAGAGCGTGCAGCCTCCCCAGCTGCAGCAGCTGTACAGGCACATGGAAATTGAACAAATGCATGTCTTGGATTCTGCAATCCCAACCCCACACATTGGACTCAACCATCAGGTATGGTTGCCAACCTTTACTCAGAATTTTGAATAATAGTTAATATTAACAAAATACTGCATTAGGGAATGCATACTCTTAGGGAGATTGCTGAAATTAATTACACAAGTCCTTTCTGCACTTGATATAAAACTCTTCATTCTCAGGACAGATTTGATTTAAGCACTCTTTTTACCTAGATAACGAGGAGTCATGTTCCTCAAACTGCCTAAAAAACTGCATTTTTGTGGAGGTATTTTTGAATTTCAAATTTTTGTTAAATTTGGAATGAAAATCAATTGGTTTGTAATTCTACAGATGAATTGGATCTGAGAAGCTTTGGATCATCATAGCAAGGGTACCTATGACTACTGAGAGGTATTCTGTGCCTTGATATAGAAGAAAAGTTTTATACATTTCCAAGAAACCCTGACAGATTTGCACGACTTGTGCAAGAAATACTAACAAAGAGAAATCACTGGTAATTTTACCACAGGCTGAGAAGAACCCACTTGTGCTTCTATATGGGAGTAAATAAATCACAAGCCAAAACACACTGTCTTGTCTTTGCTCAGATTTTACTTTAAATCAGTCATTTCCCTGGTTTAAAAATAAGATACACTATTATGCAGTGAAGATAGTCACCGAAGCACCAGTGAATTCTCACTAAAACTGAAATTATAAGGGGTTCCATCATACTGCAGAGGTACTAAACGCAGTGGATGTTGAGATCGCTTTTGATCCTACAAGTTTATGCCCAAAGTCATTACTGATAGCAGTAAGAATGCTGAGTGATCTTGTGCTAAGGAGTTTCCCAAGGCTGGCAAGGTACATGCAATGTCTTAAATACGAGACAGAAAAGAAAGTGATTTCTGATTGCAGTGCTCTATATAACAGCGCCGTTGTTGAAACTTCGTGAAAGAAACTGCATGGAGTTGCCATTTTGGATTTCTTTGTTCAAAGCAAAGTGAAATTGCATATAAATACTGTATTAATCAAAAAGAAAGAAGAAAAAAAAATAGGGTAAGTTAGCACTGTCAACAGGAAACTGACTGCAAGCCATCAAAAAATCAGGAATAGAATATATGCAGATACAAACAAAGAATTAGGAACAGAAAGTTACAAATATAAAAAATGCTTCATGGAGCAGTATCTGTGGGGAGGTTCAAGTCGTTTCAGTTGCTCACTGCAACTGTTAATGTCTAATGGCCAACCATTTTCTCTGGCCAAGGGCAAAGGATGAAAATGAAGCCCTTTATGGATAGCTTTGAAGCACAACCAAAAACCAAGAGAGGGTGCTTCTGCTGTTCCACTTCATTCTACCCAGCTATCATCCTTCATTTCAGGATGAAAGGCAGGGAACTGTTTTTGTTATGACTTTCAATCAAGAGTACTGTGCTCTCTTTATCCCACCCCACATTAAGCTGCAGAAGATGGTAGTAGGTAGAATTCACCACTACCCTCCTTTTCCTTACCAGCCATGGATTTTTGGCTTTTTACTTTACTTTGCCTTTCTTTTTGCAGTAGTTCATGCAATTCATACTTGGCATGCTCTGAGGTTCACCCTCCAGTATGTCCCAGTCACAGTCCCAGGGAAAGAAATAGAAGCAGGAAGCAAGTTTTAATCCTCTGCTGAATTTGCCAGTTACTGATTACACCCATGCTTGTCATGCACTATCAGAGTCAGTTTACAAATAAAGGAAGAACATTAAAAGATATTTCTTTAATTTTCTGCTGATATTGCATTGTTTTGTGAAATCAAATTTGAGGCTTAAGCTCCTCTTGGATAAGACTTCTTTAAGAAGTTTAGTTAGCTTGACAACAGGGGTCTCACAAATAACGGCATAAGAAAAGAATACTCATTCTGAAGGGACAATGAAAGAAAAGGTCAGACGACTGTGAGAAGAACTTTAGAAAGAGGGAAATCTCACATGAGCACCACAGACCCTGGGACAACATCAGAATATGGAAAGTACTAACAGTGTCTTAAATTTTCTCTCTCCAGAACTGTATTAGTAATCTGGCTCTTTATTACTCACTGGCAGGTCTGTGACTGTGTAATATAAATGTATGACACTATATTGAACCATGCTGTGTTTCAGGTGAAAAGTAAGTGTAAGCAAAAATACAACAGTCAGGAAAAGTGGGGACAGCATGAGGAAAGCTTTCTCAGCTCCCCAAGTGGGCCTCTGCAACTACTTTTGCCCCCTCCCTCCTCCACTACAACCCCCCCATTCCAACCCCAGAAAGGAAGTTTCCTTACTCCCACATCATCTCCCAAAACACCCCAGGTTTCCACAACCTTTTTATCCTCATGAATCTTTGTTCCCCTCCCCTGTAATACACTGTCCCACCTTCTCATTCCCCTTCCCCCATGGCACTGTCTCTCCCTTCCTTCCTACCCCTGAGGCTGCAGCTTTCTTAACTGTAAAAAGCTAAAGGTGACTCTGTGGTGAGGGCCAAAGTTTCGCTCTGGGGGATCTGGCAGGAAACTTACACACACTCTTGCCCAATCCTGCCCTTCCTGCCCAATCAGCTCCAGCCAATCTGCCAACTCATTAACCGCCAGCTGCCGCTGCCCAAAACCAGCCCTTTGCACATCCTTATTGGGACATTTTAAGCTGGTGTAAAATTCGTCTGAAAAGCACCACTCAGCAGAGTTCAACAGAGGGTAGGTGGTGTGACTCATGAACACCCACTCCTCACTTCAGTCTTAATGTCCCCTGGGAAAGGCACCAGGCCGAAGACATCCTTTCTCGGTGAAGGAAAAGAAGAGCAGCTCAAAGGAAGCTCACCTTCAAGGATTGTTATCTGTCCCATTTCATGAGAAATACATTGTATATGTGATGCTGTGTTTGGGGGATGTTGGTTGTTTTTTTTTTGTAATATAGGAATTGGGTTCTTACCCCCTGCCCTTCAGACTGATCTGTTTCTCATTATTAAATAAGAAGCTGCCATAATTCATGGCAACTGGTCACAATTCCTAGCAAATCAGACTACAACAGAGAATTTACAGAGCTGTAGTATATTCCACACTGCTCCTGACACCACCTCTGTAAGGGCAAGAGAATGTATCAAAAAACCCTGGCTTGCTAGCTTTGCAGATGAGAAATCCCCACTAATGAAGAATTTTCAGATAGCCACTCAGGAAAACAGAATGTGACCCAGTATGGTGTAGCCTCCATTTTAGTGTTAAGGCTACTCCCCTCCTCACAGGGGAAATTCAAGAGAGAAAGCTGACAGATCTGAGTAACCTCATCTCCAGACCTAAATGCAGTCCTGTAGGAATTCAGTACTCTCAGAAGGTACCATTACTGAGAAAGGAAGAAGGCAACAGAGCCAAAGCCAGTCATACTGAGGCAGAACTGTTCAGCTCTTGTTCAGCAGTTGTTCCCAAAAGCAGTTTTACTCTGGGAATAGGCAACAGGGATCAGAAATGCATTGGGAAGAATGAAAGCTTTGGGGAGGTATAGGGGAAAAGGGGCAATATTCCTTACATAGGATGTAACAGATGGGAAAGTTCTGACTTTAACAACCTTATTCCTCCTTCCCTCTTGTAAAGGTGCTTCGTTGCACATGTGTGTTGACTGCTCTGTGAAAATGTTTTTTAATTGGATGGTATTTATTATAAATGTCAGTAACTAAGTCACTTGGTGTTACACTAAGCACTCTCACATACCTCTTTCTCCCCGCTTTTCTCTGTAATTCTCTTAATTATATTTCCTTTTTTAATCTTGACACCCAACTCTCTATCAATGCCTCCTCCCTTTACTACTCTGTTCTCCAAAAGGTGTCCTATTTGCCCCGGATGTGCCTACAGTACTCCTCTCCACCTCAGCCCAGTTCTGATGAGGAGGACATAGAGAGGCAGAGCCCTCCACTGGAGGTATCAGATGGGGAGAATGATGGTGTGGAGCCTGGGCCTGGAATTATGCATGGAGAAACAGGTCAGTGAAAACAGAGGGACTTTGTCAAGCTATGAGCTAAGCAGCTGTTATATTACCATTATGATAATTAATAAAATTGTAGAACTGCTGTGCTGGTATTTTATCCCACTGCCAAAGTTTTTACAATCATAACTGTGTTCATATCTCCTTTCTTCATGTACTCCCACTCCCTCCTTCTGCTTTGCCTATTCAGGCTTCCAGAATGGAAATGGCTTTTGCCATTTCTACTCCAATTTCCATTAACAGATGGGAAAACCAAGGCAAGAAGGTCAAGCAAGAACTGATTTTGAGAAATATTTAGCACTCTTTACTCGGTACCTAAGAGTCACATTCTGTATAACTTGCCAAAAATAGGTTTAGATTAGTTTCAAATTAGAAATGTTTTTCAATTGGCTTTAAATTAGCAAATTAATTTCAGAACAAGGGTTTGGCCTTTGGAATTACATTTTTTTCCTTTTTTTTCTTTTATTCCCCGCCCCCTCCCTTTTTCGTCTTGGTACATCAATCCACATTATGTCCTCTCAGTGTTACACTGTCTATTGTTATAAATACTGCAACCTGATGAAGTTATGTGACTCACAAGCTAGCTGAAACAATTATATACATTCTGCTGTTTCACCGGGAACTACTCACAAATACTAATGCTCCACTGCCTTTCTTCTTTGACTCTCATACAGGTAGCAAGAAAAAGATACGTCTATATCAGTTCCTTCTGGACCTTCTTCGCAGTGGGGACATGAAGGACAGCATCTGGTGGGTGGACAAGGAAAAGGGTACTTTCCAGTTCTCCTCCAAACACAAAGAAGCATTGGCACATCGCTGGGGCATCCAGAAAGGCAACCGCAAGAAAATGACCTACCAGAAGATGGCACGGGCTTTGAGAAACTATGGCAAGACAGGGGAGGTCAAGAAAGTTAAGAAGAAGCTGACCTACCAGTTTAGTGGAGAGGTGATGGGAAGGGGGGTCACTGATAGGAAGCATTATCCTCACTGAGGCCATGGGACCCTAAGCAAGAAAAATATTAAGACCTCCTGGCTGAATACCAGCAGAGGAGATGGACGCATCTTTCTCTTTGCTTCCTGTGCCCCCTTCTCTGCCTTTAAACAGCCTTTGCCATCAGATGTTTCTGGTACGAATTCCCTTCTTCAGCATCTGAATCAATCCTAAACATGACAGAATTCTTTGCTTCCATCCTCCAAGTTGGACAGAGTTGGGAAATTTAAACAATGTACAAATATATTATTGTCAGGAAAGATTTTTTTTTTGATTGTATTGTAACTAAAGAATACACCTGATGAAGTTTTGCCTCCAAAGGTGGTGCTGTGTCGCTCACAGTGACACCGCAGTAGCTTCCAGCTTTCAAACTAGCATTAATACAGGCTCTGCCGCAGCTCTCGGAGCCAGAGAGAAGTTTGCAGATCTTGGGATGATACTCGTTCTCTTAAATAGTAATAACATGTACATATTTAATAAAATTAGATATAATGAAGTTCTGGTATTTGCATAATAAATGATTAATTCACAAACAAATCTCAAGCATTCAGTTATGCAGACACAGCTCTGATGTCGTGTCTGAACAAAAGGCTCACAGGGTTATAGGGCCTTATCCATGTGTTGCTACTTTCTAATTTACCTAAAAGCATCATCAAATCTTTCAAACTCAGTAACCAATGTCATAGATGAGATACATTACTGTGAAAGAGACTACAGTACTGGAGCAAATTTAAATATACATATACACATACATATATATATATATGTATATGTGTGTGTGTGTGTGTGTGTGTGACTATTTTTTCCTTTGCAAATGAAACCCTGTCAGTTGAATAATTTCTATTCGTGTATACCAAGAATGGCCTTTATAGCTCTGTCTGGTTTGAAACATAACAATTAACTATATTCTTTCCTAGTTTCACTTATTTTCCTGCTCCTGTTCTTTCTTCTTGCTTTCCTCCAAAGTGATATCTTGGTTTTATGAAACTTTCTTGGAAATAAGTTACATTTGATCATGTCATTGCAGAATTCTAGTACAAAAGAGTTTCAAGATTTTAACTGCGGATTTTAGTCCCCACTATAAAACAATTAATAGCAATTAATAACAACTTCATTTTATAGATTACACTCAAAATGCAAAATAAAAGATAATTCAATACCTGAGATACCGTGTTAAATTTACCCAGTACATCTAAACAGAAATGAAATCCAAAGTCAAACAATACTTAGAAAATTAGCATTTTAATTTTTAACATTATTTGACATATCTCTACTGTTTTTAAGCACCCAGAAATCAGGAAATATCATCCTGATTCTTCCAAAATATATGAGGTAAAATGAGGCAGATCTAGAATGAAGAGAAGGGTTTTGTTTAGCAATATTCAAATGCAGTACAGTGTGACAATTTGGAAGTCTTAAGTAAATAACCTAAGTAATTAACTTGAAATTTTTCAGAGCTTTCTCCTCACTGAAACCAAAAATAATTGAAAGGGATGAACTTTTTACAAACCTGATTTCTCAAAATTATATCTAAACTCAGTCAGTCACAATCTCACTGTGGAAGTGAAGTCTGGTGACATCATTGAGCTACAGTGTCTCCTTGCAGCCAAACAGAAAGAAGGTGCTGCTTAAAAAACATCACAATGTACTACTTCCCAATTCTTCTTCCCATGATAGATATGTCAGTCAATGCCAAAAATTTGTTAAAATAATATATAATAATAACAATAATATAATATATAATAATATAATAATAGTTAAAAGCAAGTAACTTCAGAACTTTGTCTACGACAAAGTTATTTTTCATACTTACAAAAGATCTTGCAATCTAACTTTTAGTTGCTGTTCTTTGAGGATCACACATGCTCTCCTAGTCAGACACTTTTAATTCACTGGGAGCTAGGATAAGTCGAAGTTAATATAACAAATTAAGAAGACATTTTGTTTCTAAAATTGTATTGGAAAAATTTACCTCTTATGGGACATAATGCAATACCCACTAAACTGGACTTATAAAAACTCCATCTGCATCCATATTGCAATTTGAGGATGGAAGCTGAGGACACTGAAGGTAGAGGAGTAGAACAATACTCAACACTGACACAATTAAGGTTTCTTCAATGCTGAACTAGAAACTTGTGACTTTTCTTCTTGGTATTGATGAAGAGTCTCCACTACTGACTTGGAATTAGAAAGAGTTAAAAGATACTTGTACTCATCAGACATGCAGACTTGATATTCAAAAAAAACTAAGAGTAGTGTTTCCTCTCTTCATAAAAGTATCTTTATCACAAATGCATCTTTGAAAAGCAGAACTGATCCTTCTCTGACACTATAATTTGGAGGAGAAGGATCATTTCCTCTTGCAGGAAAACTATGATAACTGAAAAGAACCCAATTGTGGAGATGTTTAGGATATCGCAAAAGCCATGTCAAGCTTATCAAAAGCTCTCTAAGATCTATGAAATCTACTTTTCCATTTTCCTAGGAAGTCTTGCGTAAAAACTAATTAGATGCTGGATTAATAATACAAAATTAAAATAAGCATTCAAACAGAAACAACCAGAACCTTTAAATCAGCGATTTGAGCACTGAGTATTACTATGAAATATTAATTTAGAGCATCTATTTATACTTGAACTGAAGAATTTGCTTTTTACACTAGTTTTGACCACAAGTAACATGGAAAGGGAAGAATCTGAGAAAAACATCTTGGGAGACAGTGTTATTTACTGTTATATAATGTTAACATTTTTTAAAATGCTAGTGAATATACTTCAACAAGCATGCTTAAAATTTTCTTTGTCTCCAAAGTTGAAAACTTTTTCTCTTCCTCTTGTTAATGCTTTGAAATACTGTTTCTAAAAATGTTCACTCCCCATCTGTTTCTGGTTAGGTTTTTAATCTGTGGCATAAAGAGCGGATGATCATGTGTTGCAGCTGTGAAGGAGGAGAAATAATGATGCTTCTCTGCCAGAGTACTATTTGCATCCCATACAGTCCAACTAGTCCAGATAGTAGGCTGTCTAATCAAGCTGAATAATCACTATTCCGTTGCACACACAAGCAGACAAGTGACAAAATCACAGATTCTGCAAAATTACAGAGGAGCAAGCGTTCCATTTTCTCTGAAGGTAGACAGCCAGATGTGCTTGAAAAAAGTCACTTAGGTCATTACCTGGAGACATGACCCATGACTAATGCAAGTTCATTAGGACATTTTGCAGCCCAATGCTGTTAGAGATCATCAATCCTCTTTCAAAGCAAATATTCATACTACAGCTGGATATTCAGCTTATATATGACATTTGCAGCCTGCTTTGGTTCCTAATCTATTCTTGTGGAAAGATTAGTCAGAAAATTATTGCTGAGCTAATTCCAAAATACTGATCCTAAAATTTTTTTTTACGACTCTCTCCAGCCATACATCAGAGGCGCAGAAGGTAGAAAAATTGCACTGATATACTGAGAGATAATCTGCTTGTAATAATTTACAGTGCTAGCATGTACTTTTTAATTCTACTCAGTCAAAGAGAGTTTTAGACACTTCTAGATCTGAGTTACTACACACCTACATCAGAAAGAACTGCAGTTAAAAGTGCTATTATTTGTTTTTGCCTGACAGCTTGCTATGCCTGACACTTATCAAATCCTCCAAATTTCCTGAAAAATGCATATATACATATCCTAATTCATCTACTGGGGTTTTTTTTCTCCTGCTTCATGAAATTTTATCTCTATACCCTCATTTCAAGATCCATACATTGACAGAGTCTTATAATCTGTGTTTGTCAGGTTTCTTTTCCTCAGGAAACCTGCTTCAGTTTTACTGTTTTTCTATTTGTATCACTTAATCTCTCTTTCTTCCATTCCTTTCTTATTTTTTTCTTCCTCATTCGAATCTCTACACACAAAAAAATCACCTCATAATCATTGAGCTTAATTCAAACTATAGTGCCAACTTCATAACTAGTACATATATCACATGACAGTTCAATTCAGTCTGTTTATACTGTTTCTCTAAATTTTGTTTGTACTCTAACTGAACATTGTAAATTTTTAGCAGAGACTTTATTACTGATGACAATAAAATAAGCATTTTTTCTTTGGGAATGCCCAGTACAGTATGTTCTCAATGGAAATCCTACTCTTGTGTATTTGAAATTTATGGATTACTGATAGAAAAGACTGTAATATGATACAAACTGTGGGTAACAACTCCAAGTATATGCATCTCACCACCTTTCCTTGTTCTAAGCAATATTCAGATCCAATTTACATAATTTTGCATACCTGCAAACCTAAAACACTGAAAATATAGTGCTTGTAATAAAAGCAGCTGCTGTAATGAACCTACTAATATACTACAGTCAAGTAGACAAAAAGCTTTGCTTTTAAAGCAACTGCAACAGCATCTTAAACTTCACCAAGCTTCACCTTTCCTTTCTAACAAATTTGCACATTGCAATTCAGTTGGCTTAGTTGAGCCTTTGGTATTAGGGAGGTCCATATATAACTCAAGTATCCTATTCCAAGAGCTGGGGAATGTGAACTTCTTCCAAAAAACATGAAAACAGCACTAGGCTGCAGATATTCTTTCTCATTTTCTCACTTATAACTCACCCATGCCTGCCTTAGCCCAACATCTCACACCAGCACAAAGGATCACAGAACAACTTAGGTTGGAAGGGTCCTTCGGAGGTCACATCATCCAACCCCCTACTCAAAGCAGGCCAATTAGATCAGGTTTCTCAGGGCAACTTTATTTTCATTCTGTGTTTCTTTCTATTCTCTCTGCTCATACAGCCACATCCTCCTTCTTCATGCCTTTAGTTCCCCACAGTGTTACTTTTTACTATTGGGAAGCCAAAACAGTACGTGAGAATGAGCAGACCAGTCTATGGACAGGAGGAGAATGAGGATGTGGTAGAGCAGATAAGGTTTAGCAGGAGGTGGTGGAGGAGAAAGAAGGGTGGGAGGAGGAGTTGGGGAGACCAAGGTTATGCAAAGGATTGGGGAAGCGGCTTTGTGGTAGGAAGGAATGCAGTTTCTGTGCTTTAGGGGCTCCCTCTGAGCTTCTGTTTTAACTCCCCAGCAGTAGAGCAGTAGAGCTCTTGGTATGAGAAGCTCTTTGACCACTGGTGCCTTTAAGCAGAATAATTTAATTCCTCTGCCTTATGCAAAGTAAAGAAAGTTTAGGTGCTGAGCTGGGCATTTGAATATACAAATCAGTTTGGATTTTTTTAGATTTAAATAATTAATTTTCTGAGTTTTGAGTGTCTGCCTTCAAAAACATAATTCTAGATTTCTTCTTTAGACATTCCCTCTTTCATTTCTTTCCAAGTCACCAACACTGTACTTTATCAGCCAGTTGAACCTATCCATTCCCAGCTCTTTGTTTAGCTCTCGTCTGTATCTACACTCAGTCCCCAGATGCCTCCATATTTCGTAGGTTCCAGATCCTTTATCCTCAATGTCCATTTTCAACTTTTGCCTGACTAGTCTTATTTTTTCCTGCCAAGCCAACTTTTCTCACACGTGCCTCCAGTCATCTTCTCATCTCCAATGTATTTGTTCAGCCATTTATAGTTTTCCAATCCAACATCCTCTTACAATTTCAGTCTTACCACCGAGTCCCAGTTGCTTCCCTCCCTCCCATTTCTATCCCATCTAACCCCATCTAATATTCTTGTCTTTTGGGGATCTATTTCAAACCTCTCCCATAATGTCTAGCTTTCAGTTTTCTCCCACCCATCCAAGCCTTTCAATCATGTATTTTTATTTCCTTGTCCCACTCAATTTGATGTGATCCCTTCTGTCTCTGAAGGTGCAATTATTTGTCACCCACAGGCTATCCCCTCAATTTTGATGTGCCTGGGTTACAACATGTCGTTGGAGCACAGGAAATAGATGCTGTTTGGCCTTAGTTCAAGTGTGTGGATTTAGTACAAGTCCCACAGTAGTCCAGGGATAAATGCATACAAAACTCTGTTGACTCCTGCACTGGACCTGATTGACACAATCAAAACTTCTTCAGAGGATACTATCTAGAAACTTCTCACTGAGCACATGCAGCAACTCAGCCTGGTTATCACAAAGCCAGATAAAAGCACATCCCTGAAATGAAAGCAAGTCGCTGTCAAATGTCCAAAAAGAAGTCAAATATGGAGTGCAAAGGGTAGGGATACGAAATGGTTGTGCAGAGGAAAGCTCAGCTAAGCAGGACCAGCACCCAAATCTCATAAGTTCTTGTAAACTCAAATTCTTTCAGTAAGGCCAAGTGCCTTCACACTGTGAACACCAGAGCTCTGTGTTTCAAAGCTCAAAGGGAACAGTCTTAAGTGAGGTTTAGTTTGGATATCAGGAAAAGGTTCTTTACCCAGAGAGTAGCTGAGCTCTGGAACAGACTCCTCAGGGAAGTAAGTGGTTTACAGCACCAAGTTTGCCGTAGTTGAAGAAGTGGACAACATTCTCAGGCACATGGTGGGATTCTTGGGGTTGTCATGTGCAGTGCCAGAAGTTGAACCCAATGATCCGTCTGGATTCCTTACAACTCAGGATATTCTATGATTCTATGACTCTGTGAGCACTTTAGCAAATGAGTCCTGCTGGATTTGTGCTCTGCACTGAGCCAACTCAACTGCCCTGGCATTCACACCAATAAATCTGCAGTTGCTAGAACTGAGAGTTAATTATACTGTCTTGTTGTCAGAAACTGTCAAATCATGGAGGAGGTGGTATTTTCACAAAACAAAACAAAGAGGCGGAGACACAAATAAACAAGACAGAGACAAGAAATTAAATGGAATGACAGGAACTAGCAGCTAAAGAAGCCCAAAGGAAAAAAGTAATATGTAGACTTTTTGCCTGGATAGCTGCATTTAGACCAAGTAACAATCGCTGCATTTAGACCAAGTCACAATCACTTAAATACATAGCCTTTCAAAAGGAAGTTGGACAGTCTTATTAAAAGGAGGTGCTATTAACTTTGACTATAAATAATCCTTAGATTTCTCCGAATAAACTATGCAGCCTGTCACTGCAGGTTACCTATCACTGTCATTTTTTAACTTGACATTGAATTACATGATGAAAGCCACTGTCTGAAACAAAGAACAATAATTTCAGACTTGTAAGATAATTCTTATGACAAGGAAAGACATCTTTTTCCCTCTCACTCACATTTTTAGCAGCTCCAGAGACATTACATGTTGTTTCACTGATCATCTGTATCAGTTTCATTTGAAGAGAAGATGGAACTTCGCACACTTTCTAAAAAATTATCTTGTGTTGCAGAGTGCTTGTAAGTAGTTAACATGATCCACTACACATCTATTTTGGGACAGTGTAGCCATTGCAACTATGTATTTCATTTGCATAACAGTTTTGTGTAGTGGTTTTACCACTAGGAGGGGTACAACAGTGACAAAAGACTGAACAGATACAACAGCAAGTAACAGATTTATTTTCTAGGTCACTAAAGACCTTATAGGATCCCTAGTCACTAGGCAAGATACAGACACAATATATATAAAATCTGACAATGTTAACGCAATAAAATTAAGAAAAAAACAAACCGCTCCTCAAAGCCGGCTGGTCGGCTGAGAAGCAGAAGGAAGGAAGGGGAAGCCACCTCAACGATGGTACACTCCTGGCCCTCAAAGCCCCTGCAAGATAAAGATGGTGAAAAGCACCCCCCAGGGTCACCCAATGGGTAAAGCTGTCACTTGCAGTTTGGCTGGGTTGTCTCCAGCTGCCACAGTTGGAGCTCCAATGGTTCTGTGCTGCTGCCGATGGAGTTGAGGGGAAGCAAGCCGTGCAGTCCAGGAGCCAGGAGAGGGGGGAGTCATGGCTCCTCTCAGCTTGGGAGAAAGCCGAAAAGAGCGGGGGGACTTCTGTGTTCAGGCTTTTATGCCCTGGAAGTCCCACATGAATTCGATGACTTCTTCCCTGGTGAGGCTGTCCTCTGATTGTCCAGGGGCATTGGGCTCCACCCTTTTCCAAAGATCTTCACTCTAGGCAAAATAGCGGTCCCGCCAAAATGCCATGTGCCCAGGGCCCAGGGGTGCCATTAGCCCTGCCTGCGGAGCACTCGCTGCCCGCAGGGATTCCCAGGAGGGGTCCCCAGGGCAATGATNTGCCCTGGAAGTCCCACATGAATTCGATGACTTCTTCCCTGGTGAGGCTGTCCTCTGATTGTCCAGGGGCATTGGGCTCCACCCTTTTCCAAAGATCTTCACTCTAGGCAAAATAGCGGTCCCGCCAAAATGCCATGTGCCCAGGGCCCAGGGGTGCCATTAGCCCTGCCTGCGGAGCACTCGCTGCCCGCAGGGATTCCCAGGAGGGGTCCCCAGGGCAATGATGCCACTCACAGCTATCCAGAGCAGCCACTGCGTGGCTGACCAATCCAGCCGCCTCAGACGGGTTCACGGGACCCCTGGTGGGCTTCCGCCAGCAACTCACCACTGCTGGGACCCACTGCAGGCAGTTGGGACCAGGGCCGCCCGGGGACCTGCCAGAGCCACCCTCCTTCATGGCAGCACGGGGCCAGCAGCACCTGCCACCCCCGCTCCAACCTGGAGCAGGGATGGCAGGAGCAGCTGCAGCCCAGCAGCGCTAGGACCGCACCCCTCATGCCACCCCACCAGCCAGCCATGTCCCTGCCACTGACCATGGTTGCGCAGGGGTCCAACGCCAGTGCTCATAGTGCGTCTCCGCCTGCTGCCTCCCTGTTCTGCCCGCCGTGGTGAGCCAGGAGCCACTGCAGGAGGAGCGGAGTGCCACCAAACCTCCTCACCCGGTGTCGCAGGCACGCCACGGGATGAGCCCGGCTTCGCTACCGTTCACACCCGAGATGACAGGAAACTGGGCTCAGCGGTGGACAACACAGACACAGACACGGACAACGCTGAGTTCTCAGTCCCCCGCCACAGCTATGGTGAGTGAGCAGGGGGGACAGCTCTGTGTCGCTCCACTGCCACGGCTTCCCGGCCCCTACCCAGGATGTGGAGAGTGAAAATGGGGAGGAAGCTCCACAGATTCCCAAGGTTTTGGCTTTCCTTCAGGTTTCTAAAAAACACGGTTTTACGAATAAGCAAACAAGCAAACGATCCAAACATTTCCCTTCCCCCCGAAAACCCCATTTCAAACCCATAACATTTTGTTATTAAAAATAGCATAAATAAATAAAACAGAGAAACTGCTAGAAAAAGTTTACTATTACAACAATGCTGCCACCTGGTAACCTGACGTGTAATAGCAGAGAAAACATTCATTTTGCCTACCTTGAACATGGAGATATATTTAAAACATCACTTTAAACAACATTTAAAATCACAAAAGCTGGAAAGTTATTACCGAAATAGGATCACTTCCCTGCATCAGATTAAATCATTGTCATGGCTCTGTTTTATTGTGGGGAAGAAGTTACTCATACTTTTTCCAGATTAAACTTGTTTCTGAATCTTTGAAGGTATCTATAGAGAATACCTAGCTAAAGTACTGACTCACTGCAGTACTTGAACTAAATAGGCCTGATTTTGAGCACACAAGTAGTCAGAATTAGTTCACATTTAAAGTTAAGCAAATATTCCAGTGTTCAATAAATGAAAACTATATCACTAAATATTTACAGAAAGAATGAAATATACAGTGAGAAAGATATGGCCTAGATAAAATAAAATTCTTAGAAAAGCAACCTCCAGAAAATAAGTTGACAGGTGTTGTCATGAGCAGAAAATCCATTTGTTGAAAAGAAAAATGCTACAACCACACTAAATAAGACAGAATGAAAACACATATAAAATTTAGGGAACATTTAATGCATTGGGAAAAGCTTTCCAACCACTTATGAGAGTCTATAACTTCTCAAATCTAAAACAGTTTTTGAGTATCTATGATAAATAAGCAACAGAGACTCCAAAACAGAATAAACTTATTTACATGATCCCAGTAAGCATCAATGAGAATAACTCCCACACATTGCATTCCTTATGCTACTGAAGAAATGCAGAGTATATTGTCTAACTTTCCTTTCTAATACACCATGCGAAAACTTCATCATCCTATTATATATATTTATATAATAAGAATCTATTATCCTACCATATAGGATTTTATTAGCATAAACTTCTCTCAAATTTCCCAGGAAATAAAGGCCCATAAACATTTACTGGGATACTACCCTTAAACAACACGTCCTTAAAATGCAATCTGATGACTGTATCTCCTTTGAATGGCAACACAGTTTAAATTATCCCATAGATTGCCAGTGAAACATAAGAACACAATTATTCTGCAAGCCATGTGATGGCAGGATAAACTCCCCATTTGTCCTGCAGGAAGCAGCACCCTTCCATCACCACCACAGTGATGGTAGTGACCACTTTTAGACATGCCATTTTCAGACAAATGGCTGGCAAATTTAAAGACAAAAATCTGTTAATAAGAAAGCAGGAAAATGCTTCTGTATGTAATACCAGGTTTAAAAGTGTTTTAATGCATGATCATGAAATACACAACTGTAATTTTTGTCCTAAAAAAATTAAAGGAATTGTAACAAAAGTGTAGAAAATCACCAACATTCAGACATTGAATGGCAGAAATATTTAAGATGTAATATTTAAGCCAGTATCTTTTGGAATTCAGAATGAGTTCTGTGTTAGATATGTGCTACCCCATGTTTAATTATTCCATGGTTCCTAGTTCTGGCTTTGAAGCACCTCCTGCTGGACAGTCGCAGAGAATAAATACAGGCTTGATGTGTATGATACACACTACAAGTCAGCATTTTAAAGGGTTTGTATATAAATATAAATATATTTTTTCTTTAAACCCATTTACAAATGGATTTATTTTCACTTACACCATTTTAGTTAGTGGTAATAAAGGCCTATGGTGCTAACTGTAAAAAAAAAAACCTTCAGAATCTTTTTAATCCAAATCTAACATAACTTATTGGCATACTGTGCACTTGATCAAATCAAGAACCTTATAATATACCATGCAGGTTTGCAGTAAAAATAATTATTTGCTAATAGGTGAGGGAGAAAGGAAAAAGTAGCAAAACTAAATTTTATAGGCAAAGCGATTCCTCAGGAAGGTTACTACATTCTGATGGCAATTAGAAGAGGCTTATGTTTTAAGTACTGCACGAGTTACTTCTAGTCACTAGTTTTATTTGTAAACATTATTTTATGGACAACTAAGCTGAGAAAAAAGTGTGATTCTAATCACAGTTCACCTCTGGATAATCTGAACAGGCATTTATTTCTTTCTCCGAGGTAGGTCTGCCTCCTGTGGCCTTTGTTTCCAAGGCTGGATGCAGACAACTCTCTTCCCAGAAGAGATCTATGTGCAGTTCCAACAGTGTGGGGGGGGTCAGGTCTGAAAAGAAGGAGTTAATGGTATATTTCTAATAGAGAGAAACATTTCAGAACGAAATAACCATCTTCAATAGCCAAGTGACAGACTTTTTCATACTGTGAGACCCAAGTTCTTTGAAAGGTTTCAAGTCAAAGCAAATAGCCAAGATTTCCTGACTCTCAGGAAAATGCCTCAGACACAGGATAGTAGGTCAAAAATGTAACATGGTAACTGGTTCCCCACTAGAAACAGAGGCAATGGAAAATAAATGTAGATGACATTCTGCCCACCTTCCTCATTCATCCAAAAAAATTCCGTCAAGGGAAGGGGAGGGAGTAATTGGCCCAAAATCAGGAGTTATGAGCAGTCATTCTTGCATGTTCACATCTGTCCTATCAGCCTACCCAGAGAGTCAGATGTGAATGACAAACATAAAGTACGGTGACTGATGAGCTGCATGCACACTGGTCTATTCTGAGCTCCCTGACAAAAGATGAAACCCCTTAGATTGAGGTTTTTACAGGATAGTAAGACTGAAAAAAATTAATACCACAACTTGTTTTTAATTATTTTTTATACTAATGCTGGCTAAAATGTGCTAAATATTTGGACTACAGAGTTCCTCTGGTGCAGCTGAAATCTCAAAATAGATATACTATCAAGTCAATAAAAGAATGATTGTTCACTGTTGCTGTTTTGACATATGCTAAATGCATGAATAAATAAGAAGCAATGGCAGGAGCATGAAATGGCCATACCAGAATAATTTTCTAGTGAGATTTTTGCCCCAGATCTTTTCTATGTGATTAAACAAAATTAAAACTTCTAGAGGCATCAAAAAGAATCTTGGAACTAATTTTAAAATTACACTTAAAAGAAGAAAAAACTTGCTAGTTGTCAAGAAGTGTATGCTGTGGATCAAGTGGGTGGATGGAGAGGGAGGACTGAAACTATTTAAGTAGTGTCATGCTTTCTACTTGTGACTGCAAATGTCAGTAAAGTATAAGTGTCTTATACACTTATTAAAAGAAAATTCTTTCCTGAAAGTTCACATTTAGTTCTGCAAATGCAGACTTCGGTAGAAGAAGTAAAAAGGAAACAAGAAAAACACTCTCTGAGGGACTGTTTAGTTCTGACTCAATTATAAAAATAACAAAGACTGAAATAGGGAGCAAGAATGCAAGCTTACTTACTGTAAGAACCAGCATACAGGAGAGATAACTATGAGATCTGGTTTGCTGAGTGTGCTATAAAGGTGGCAGTGTAGGAATTCTTAATACAATATATGCCTAGAGCTATAAAATCTACTGTATACATATGCAGCATTGTATTGTGCTCTGGTTTATACCAACAGATCAGTGGTAGCCAGTCCTGTGTGGCTTGAGCTCTCTGGCTCCTGGAACTTGGCTATATTTATCCCAGCTGATGTAGCCTGTCAAGTTGTCTGCTGTTGATAAGGTACCATAGTTGACAACAGTGGGTGATCAAGGGGGAGGAGCAGCATGGGGGCTTCCATCAAATGTTTCTTTAGGGGGTCTCAAAAGTCCTGCAGTCACATTCCTGTTTAACTTGGACCCTGCTTTCTAGATACAGCTGGGCGCTTCATCAGAAACCAAGTGAAGATGCCAGAGCCTCCAAAGAAAACAGGTAAGATTCATTAACTGACAGACAAAACCTAAGAACAGCTTGACAGAAAAAGTATGAGTAGATTATGTATTCTAGAGAAATACGATGCCTCAGTGAAAAAAGAAATTGTATTTTATTAAGTTATAAATGCAAGAGATATCTTAAGCGAACTTGCAGAGAAATCAGTGACTGGTTTGCCAACTCTCAGCCACAGAATTTTCTCAAGAGACTTTGGATGAGGTAAAAATAGAGGTGAAATGCATGTAATTCTCAGATACTTTAAATTTCTCATTTCTTTTCCTAGTCACCTTTAAGACCGAAAAAAAAGGCTTGTAGTCTCTCTCCTGGACAATTAAACAGTATAAACTTGCCCTGCTTTTATTTTGTATTTGATGTCTTTCCCCCTGATAATTTATAGAAGTGATATCAGCAAAATTTGATCTTATTTATTGTGAAACAAATCAGTGTGAAAAGGAAATCAAACAGCACCTGATTCAGAACTTATTCTTTCTAGTTCTTCCAGACAGTGACAATAGAAAAAAACAGCATTACACTGTGAAGAATATATGCAATTTTTTTTCCTCCATCCTACTCTATCCTTTCCCCTTGAGCCAGAATATAATCAGACCTTTTCAGAAAGCTGAGATCACAGAGCCACAGGGAAAATATCAAGACAATATCTCAGAGTAATGAATGTTTTAATTTAAAAATGACAAATAAGGAATCACTGAGACCTTGCTTATATATGGGAAGCCTAGGATGGGGTGCAAGGTGCAAAGAATCTGTTTTTGAGAAGGATGAATAGAGCCTGGGAAGCAAAGGTGGGGAGATTTTACCTTCAGGACTCCTACAGAGGAAGCTGCCTCAGGAACACTTTGCATCCACAAGTAAGTTTGAAAAAAAACATTGTCAGAATCTGAAGTTGCAACTGTTTGTAAAGTATACACATAATCAATATACAGGGCTGGAGAAAATTGTATACATGAGAGATTCTTCACTTTAAAACTCTCACTTCCCTGATGCCAGTGCATACTCAGAATCACCACCTGAATGTACAGTTCGAGGAGCAAATGTTGATAACATGCAGTTTCCAGAGTCAGCCAATATCAGCTGTTGAGACATTATTAAAGGCCTCTGTGCTTTGCAAAGGCCTGAGCAAGCATCAGTCTCCTCTTAGTCTGGTCAATAAGAAAACCTCTTGCGGTCACCACAATAAAGCAAGAACTTGTTAAAAAGGACTTCAGTTTGACTAAAATACTTGTAATCAACCACTGCCAGAGTCAGCCCTTCTCTCCCGTTATGAAATGTAAAGCACTAAAGGACAATTAACTCCAACAAGTTTCTTTAAGTTCTCTGTATATGACAACCCTAAATCAACAGTGGTGGCACCAATCCTTCGATTTTATTATGATAGTAAGATAATTTCATACTCATATGAAGGCTGCAAGGCTTCAATTTCTTGAATTGAAAGGCAATAATTTCTGAAATCAGATGGAAGTAGATTCATACAAAATAAGAAAAATATATACTCGATCTTGTAATTGTAGAGAAAATCTTGAAAATATAAGATGAAAAAGTCCAGTAATTACCCCAAAAATCAGACACTCATATATTCTGAGTTTAAAGTCACATGGTTTTTAGGATTTATTGAAATTAGTCTAGTGGTTGTGAATGCAGGCAAAAAGAAATATAACAGAGTAGGCCATTTGACAGTGTGATCACCTAGGCATTGTCACTTCTGATTTCTAATTTTTTAACTGTCTTTAAATTAACATTTTCATTCTCTGTGGATGAAAGGCAATGTCTCTGGGGAGATTCCCACATTTACTGACTAATGGTGAAGTGAAATTTTATTACAACTTATCTCTCCATAGAAATCTAACAGGTGTGTAGCATTGCTAGTCCTACACAGTTCTTATGAACAAACCAGACCAAACACTGGGATTATCACAGCAGGGGGAGGAAAAGCTCTTGTTACCCACTCTGAGAGACAGAACCAGTCACATGCCCTGTAACTTCTGGAGAAAATATTCTCAGTCTCCCAGGAGACATTAATCCCTTTGGTTTTCTATTTCATGTTGTTTATATATTTCAAGCGCTTCCAACGTGGGATAATGTTGAGCACTATCTCAGGAGGGCTGAATAACCATTGGACAATTCATACTTGAATAAATCATGATTTCTGCCTTTTAGACACCATATAGTTGAAATACTGAAGAGCCCAAAGAAGTCCCTAGTCTGTATTACTGAAACTTGGGCATCTGGTGTATAGGTAAAGGAAAATTCTTTGTGTCAGAGAATGATCAGACATTCTGCCTTTATCCGCTGTTGTAACAGACCTTTTAACATGTTAAAAAACAAACAAACAAAAAACCCAAACAATAAATAAACCATTAAACTTAAAATGATGAAGCAGGTTTTCCAACAGACATCCTTTCGCATTAAACTGTACAAATAAAATACCTCAAGATAAGGCACTGCCCTATTTATTTACAGAATGCCAAAAGAACTGTCCTAGCATTCCAGAAAATCTATACAATCCACAAGAGCAACAGGATTTAGAAGATCTGTAGAAGTTTAGTGTCAGACCAAACAATCAAATTTAGAAAAGCTTCACTTTTTGCAGGATTCTGTTGCAGAACCTCTGATTTAAACATTTCATAGTTGACTTTTGTTAAAAGGCTTACTGTTTGGAAAATTTGGATCTTTTTTTTTCAATGAAAATTCAAAAAGGTTAAAAAAACCCTCAACCATTTCCCTAACAATATTTTATGACGTTAAGAGCAAATATCTGCCTTTTAAAATACCAAATTTAGTAGATAAATGAGATTTAATGGGAAATGTACGCATTACTATATCTGGAAAAGGAGAAGTCAGTATTACTCACCTTCTCAGAAAATCAGTCAACTTCTATTCAATTCCAATTATTTGAAAGATTAAAGAGTCTAGATTTTGCAGCTCAGACTAGGAAATTTCATCAAGTATGTATAAGTAAGTTTTTTATAAGTAGGTTTTTAAATACACTGGGGCTTTTATAATAATCAATGTTGCATAAAGAACAATAAACTTTAGAAATTTATTTTGAATATGAGATCATTCACATTTGCAAGCACCTAGCACAGCAAAGTATTGCACCATGATAATGAGCATCTGTGCACCACAAGAATGCAGAAAAAAAAACCAAATTCATGTACACTTATTTTCCTCTTTTGTAAGTTCAGGTTCAAACCAAGCTGAACATTATCATCCCCATTTTTCAGAAAGTATGATGGATGCACAGAGAGAGAGAGGTGACTCTGATTAGTGAAACTATTCCTTGCCTGTTGCTCATGTTGCAGGAATTTGCAATCTCAGCTGCTGAAGTAGGCAAGGAATGATAAGATTGAGTTGTTCAATAGCTTTTGGATCATGGAATCATAAAGCTTGTAATTGCAAGAAGCCACTTAGGTTCTGAGTGAGGAATGAACAGCATCTTTATATAGTTCCTCAGAAAGGAATTTACAAGCTCCATTACTGAAGTTTGCTTATCTTCAGTTTTGCTTTTAACTCAGTGGAAGAGCAAATACTATAGAAGGAAAACTAGGTGCCAAGTATAAGCAAAGATCAATTTTCAACATAAAGTCTTAACAAATTAAAGAATTCAAAAGCTAATATACTTAATATTCATTAAATACATTGGCCAATACATATTTTAATACCAAATGCGCAGAATGTGCAGTAAGATAACTCAGCTTTGTGGGAGAAATCTGAGATTATTTTGTTGAATTTCACTTATCACAAATTTCTGCTGGAGTTTGTATCATCAGCATCCAACATTAGATTCTCCTCTTTTAACAGTTTTTATTTCAGAAAGGCAGAAATATAATTTGAAAATCTGTCTAACACACATTCTCCTTAAGTGCTTATTTCTTTCTCTTCCACGTATGTATCACAAATAATGATTGATGAAAAACTGAAGTCAGAACCAGCATTCTGAAAAGAACGATGAAATTAAAAAAGATTAAATAATAATAATTTAAAAAGGCAAAAAACACCACAAGAGAATGACTGTCCTCTCTCACTATCTAGTTAAAATCACTCTTGTGGAATCCACAATTCTTCCTCACTTTAATTTCATATACTTCATTCATGCTTTGAAATTGCATTATTGTAGGAATAGGTTTTCAGCTAATGCTTGTGACTCTTAACAAGCCAAATTATTCAGAGAATGTGGCTAGGAAACTAATCTCCACTTTTTCTGACAATAATGAAATAAGAATTGCTCTTCTAGCTTCTAAAACTAGAGATAAAACACTACTTGGTAGCTACTTACTAATAATTTGGTGCAGTAAAAAGACAACAGAAAACAGTCTCTGCCTCAAAACATTTACAAAATAGATAGATATTTCAATAGGAGAATAAAGGAAATAATTATTAGTAAAATAGACAGCAACCTGGGTAGCAGCATAGCCATTTCTGGGGGTTTTGCATAGTAGAGTATGGATTTGAAGTGGATTTGAAGCAGATTTGAAACAGTTTGATGGTGGATGTTAGAAGGAAATTGCTTCAAAGCTGATCAGAAAGTAAGGGAGAAAGCATGAAGGTATTACTATAAAAATTTAATAAATGGCAGTAGCATGAAGGCAGAATACTGTTTTATTCTTTTATTTTGGTGTAAATTGAAGAAAACTAGTTTTGGAACTTAATATATTTCATTCTAGTTTAATTTTGCCAAAACCGAATGTATTTTGTATTTTTTCATCTTCCTAATTGAAAGACCTATTAATAAAACATGAAAATGCAGTCTGACCATGGACCTTCAAACAGAGATTTTTATTACTAACCAATGAAACTGTAACTCACATAACATATTTAGTCACATGGCTGATGTGTACACCTTCAGGTATTACAAGAATTTTAGAGGATGGAAGTTCTGCCCTTGTGCAATCTTCTTCCTCTTTTTTTCACAGGGTAAAAATTTGCTGGTTTACATTACTCAGAAGTTACGTGAAGGTGTTTGCATTATGGGAGCTAGAAGTGATTAGGAAGGCCTGGATATGAGCCAAGTGTTGTAAAATCAGTTAGAACGAAGCGGCCCTAGCCTCATTTTCTCTTACTAGCTTTGGACTCTTCTGCCTGCGTTAACTTCCCACAGCAATCTCAATTCCATCCTGACAAAATGTACACACACAGAGCACCTATCACTCTCCTTGCCTTTAATAATTCCTGTCTTTATCAGTACTGGTAGCTCATGTGCATCTCTGCTCTTTCTCCAGAATTGCTACAGTATGTTAGTACTAATATCACTTCTCTCTCCCTTTATGCAGACCGAGTTATAATATGTTGGGAACCGGAGAGTGAACAAAGTGGGCAGCAGAGGGCATGGGCTACTTGGTCATCAGATGCCCCAGACCTGTAGCTCCTAAGTGCATGTTCAACTGGAGTCTGGATAAACACGTGATAGTGGCTGAGATCTGTCAGTGCCTGACAGACACAAGAGCTGTAAGACATTCCACAACATAACAGAAGAGGTATCACAATCACTGGGTTTTTCACACCCTGATGGTGGTGGTCATACTCAAGTGTGTTTAGAGTAGGGTATGGATATATGGAATTCGGAGGGGTGCATCTGGATAGAAGACAAATGTTGAAGTGGGAGAGATTGCCAGATAGGGAATGAGCAAAGCAAGCAGAAGTGCAATTCTAAGGACAGACCAGAAGTTTTGAATGATGGTGTTTAGGAATATCCCTAATGACGAAATTGCTGAATTAGATTGGTATAACTGTGTGAGAAAAAGAAAACTTCTAGTGAACTTGAATTCACACTTTACTTGAAGTAGCAGCCCCAATAAAGGTGTGAGATTAACCGATCTTATTAATCAGTTAAGCAGCCCATATTTTTCCCCAGAAGGAAAAATTATGGTAATTTCTTCACATGCTTGTTCAGCAATCTCTGTTCTGCAGCAAAGTAATTTCCTGTGAAATCTCCAGCCCTACATCTCTAGTTTTTCTCTGCAAATATGAACAGTGGAAGATGAAAGAGAATACAGCTGGATACAGAGACACTACTTTGGACCCCACTGCCTCTGGATATCAAGTACAGGAAAAAGACTCAATGACAAACTGAGTTTCCTTTACCTGTGAAAAAGTGTGTACTCAACAACTACTGTTGCAGGCCTTTGTTCTCATGGGAGATTTTGGGCTTTTCCAGTTTTATGCTTTATTGGACATACTTGCAATCATTTTAAGTGGATCCTGGAATTAGTCTTTTGACAGAAAAGGGAAGGGGTCAGGGGGAAGATGACAACTTAATTGTAAACTTCTACATACGGATTTAGATTCCCCGAAAGTCAGAAATGTTACGTAGCGGTGGAGATTTCTCAATGTGTTCTGGCCAAAAATTTTTTGTTTTGTTGAGTCATCTAGAGCAAATGTAAGAAACTTACCCATTTTGCAGAGTGTGCTGCAGATCAGAGAGTTACTTCCAAGTATGCATGTCATGAAACCCTGATATTGTGGCTGGAACCTCTACAGACCACATTGCTATTAAGTAATTAATATATTTATAGATTCTTTTGTGCTTAAATAGAAGAGTGAAGATAATAGCACTCAGAGACAAAAACCATGCCTCTTTGTTGCTTTGTAGAATCATAGGGAAAGGAGCCAGGTAGTCAGAATTTCAGGAGTGGGTTCCAGAACTGACCTGTATCTCCACTGTGCAGCAGCCTGGCCAGCTTTATGTCTCTTGAATTCTATGTGTCAGGCCTGCTGTCTACAGTAACTCTCCTGCAGTTATTCACTGTACACTGCATCAATGTATACTCTGATGTGTTATTTATTGAAGAGCAATATTTTATCAAAAAGTATGCAACTGATAAAGAGCAGTATGCTATAGTACACTATAGCATGTAGTCCTATACTCTACAAAGTATTATTTTGTGTAGGAACTATTGCACAAGTTAGAAAAACTCAAATATAAGCAAGTAGGAACATTCCCCTCCTAGAGGAAAGTTCACATGCTAATAACATGAAAGGAGAACACGCAGAATGATACAACAGGAGCTCAGTCAAGGCGCTTATAGGCTCAGTGCAAACTAATTTTTTTTTTCATCAAATATAGAAAATTTGAGGGGAAAAAAGAAAAAAGAGAAATAGAAAAAATACAATTTTTGTTATATAACAAAGAAAATCAAAATTCAAAATATAGTACATTCTAAAATTATTTGTAATTGATACTTTAACTGATGGTTAAGGAGCTTTAAATCTTTTGCAAAACAATGAAAGAAACATGAACTGTATTATGACTAAAGATCAGACGACACCAGATGAAAACTTTGATGATGTAACTCCTTTAAGGTTAACTAATTTTATGCAGTCTGAGGACATGCCAGAAGAATAGAGATCTTGTGCAATGAACAAAATGGTATGATTATTAATTTGCCATTTATATGAACTAAAGGACCTCTTTGAACAGGAACATAAACTTTTGCATTTAATATATTATCATGCCATGTTCCTTTCATTCTCATAAAACAGAATTAATAGTTCAAAGCTAATTCTAACCATTGTTGTGGCCTTTGGAAGAGTTCTTGTTGCTGCCAGGGTAGGCAAGCTATAGACAATTTGTGATGAAATTATTAATATTTTATAAAAGCGTAGTTATACAAGGGTAAGTCAATAAAAAAAATTGCATAATGATACAAAAAACATGCAGTGTACAAATTTGAATGCTAATTACTGGTGGTTTTACACATGAACATAAGACAATGAACAAAAACATAACAGATTTCATTAAGGCATGAGAATAAAATGAAAAATTTTATTAAAAATAAATATTAAGAAATATTACAAAATAAACTAATAAAACAGGGTAAAGAAATTAGTAAATTAAGTTACCTTACTAAATTCTAATCTTGAGAAACATTAGCGTACTCATGGGTCAAAATCACAATGCTGTACAATTTCTTGTCTGCTGTGCTACTTTGATGATACTAGAACTAAATCATAGTTTGGTTTATGGTTGTTCACTATATTTATTAATAATTTCATTAATTTCCACTATAAGATTTATGTGTTTCTTGACACATTGAGGAAATATTTTAATCTACTTTGTGAGCAATTATTAAACTAGTTTTTGTAGAGTACCATATAGGTAATCACTTCAACTTTTAATGCTGAAGTGAACTTTTGAATGCAAACAACAATTGATATTATTTTAGCTGTGATGAAATTACAAGGGTCATCATAGGAATGTGTATCCCTTTCCACTAAAGCCTTGATCAGTCAAAACAGAAGGACTAAAAGTGAACCATTAGTACATTATGGTAAAATTAAGACAAAGGTTAGTGCATAAACTGCAGTTTTGTTACAGAACAGATCCTGATCCTCTTCAACAATAGTATTAAGCATGTGTTAGGACAACATTAATATTTATAAATAAGGGTGCATGGCAAACTAATGTAGAGAGCTTGATATGTAAGATTACATACCATGCCCTCTGGTCACAGATTGAAACATTCACACATGAAAAGTCAGAGCTCATTATGGGGGGGGAAAGAAAGATGAAGATGGACAATGAGGTGAGTTTGCTATCCATTTCACTTTATTTCATGACAACATGGAGAAGATACTGCATCTCAGTCAGAGAGTGAACTTGGTAAACTCAAAGACAATTCCACAACTTCTCTGTGGAAAGTGTTGTAATTTATATCTTGCATGGGCAGATGGAAGAGAAAGGAGACAGCTGCTGCAGCCACAACAGCTGAATACACCAGATATGCCACAATTGCAAAACAGATTTTAGCGACCCTTCTCTCTTTTTTTAGTTTCTGCATTTACCAAGAAGCCAAAGACAACAGAGGTGACAGCCGGAAGCACAGCTGTGTTTGAAGCAGAGACCGAAAAATCCAGCATCAAGGTGAAATGGCAGCGAGCTGGCACAGAAATTACAGAAAGTGAGAAATACGTCATCAAGACAGAAGGAAACAAGCATTCACTGACAATCAATAATGTAGGAAAAGAAGATGATGTGACATATGCTGTAATAGCTGGAAGTTCCAAGGTCAAATTTGAACTCAAGGTCAAGGAACCAGGTACAGAATTTCCCAAGCAATTCTGATTCCATCCATATTTACAGTCCCGCATACGACCTTCATGAATGAGACCCATGGAAATTAGCCTATTTTAACTCTCTAAGATTTATTCATCAACAGTACTTCTGTTTTGCCCAATTGTCTGAAGCTGAGGAATACATTTGCTCTGGCTAAGATGCCCATTTCCACATGTTAGAAGTCCACAGAGTGAAGAGCACAGAAATCTCAATGTATATCTTTAGAATACCAAGCTTTTACACTTAACTATTGAAAAGCAAAACAAAGCTAAACTAGCCTAACCTGACCTAAACTAAGATGCCTGCATCTTAGGCCTAGTATTTTCTTTTAAATATTTAATTTAAATACGAAATTGCAACAATTGACAAAAGACTTAAAAGTTAGGCTGTAATGTTTCTAGGAGCTCATAGGTTCCACAAAATTGTCTCAAAATCACCTGTTAACAAAAATACATATTTCAAGACAGACTTGAATATGAACAGTAACCTTTGTATTATTTCTGTATCACCTATCATTACTACCTCTGTATGCATTAGAGGATCAGTTAGATGGGAAATTGAAAAAAATCCCCAGGTTTCTCATGGGAGAAAATATAGAGTCAAATTCCACAGAATTTTCTCATGAAAAATGTCTGAAGATGCTTAGGATAGAAGAAATCACTTATTTTTTTGAGACAGTTTGACTTCTCAATCCCTCTTCCCCTTCCAAAATGGTCCCCATTTATTACTTCTGGTATTTTAAACTCAGGTTGTTTATATCACCTCCCCTGCTTGGCTATCCCTGTTTAGTCTAGCGACATGCTGAGACCTTGTGAGATCTTCTGGTCAGCTGAAAAGATACTGGTGAACATTTAACAGGATTCAAGATATCCTGTTTCAGATTAAAAGACAGTTCATGACAGCTTATGAGTAAGGGGAAATCCTAATATGAATTAGGAAAATTTGGCAGCTGTTGGAACATATAGAAGTGTGATCCTGTTATCTCATCCTGAAAGCAAACTGGTCCATATTTTACTAGTTTTATGTTGATCATTGTCTTTCAGTTTAGTTCTAGGTAGAGGCTGCTATGGGCAGACATCCTGCAAGTAATAAAGTTACTGAATTTGGGAGGGCAATCATTTCCTAAAAGCATATACCTCTGATAGGCACACGTTGGTGAAGGAGAAATCAGGATGCCAAAGAACAGATCGTTTTCCTGTATATATTGTATACTGATGCCTCAGAACAATCCTTTTCTAAACTGCTACCCTGTTTACAGTGTATTAGATGCTCCAAGTTTTGGGAGCAACTACTTTACATTAGTTAGAATAACATTTAAATCTTTCCAGTAAAAATTTAGTTGACATTTATTTGGACAAGATCTAAAGGGATACCTACTAACATTAGAAGTGTTAGTATTTGATACTTAGCTATTTAAACAATACCAGCTTAAAATCGCCCTGTTTTCTTTCAAGACTCAAATACAGTTTAGAGTAAAAGGCATACATTTTTGAGAGGAGGGTTGACTCACACTGGTACTGTCTGGCTTTTCAGACGTTACTAAGATTACATTGTTGTAGAGTTACTGGATTATCCATTATTATTTGGAAGTGGCTCCACTACTTATGGGGAAAAAGTATCTTGCTGCAACTGATCTGTTTCAAGAAATTCTACCTCCATCTGCTCCAGTTGTTCACTCCTACTCCAGATTTATACAATTCTGTCTTCTCCATTGTTCAATGCATTTGCCTGCATTTGTCTGTCATGGTTTAATTGAGAGGACACAAACTTGCATAAGCCAGAAGAAATGACAGATGGATTTTTACAACACTTTATCTATATTGATTGCATTATTGATTACTAGTGTCTAGAGCTTTTTCCAAGCTGCACACAGCAATAGCATTTGTAACATTACATTCCAACAGTGTCATTAAACAAAATCTCATTAATAAGAAAACTATTTACAAAAATAATAATTATATAATTTTTCATTACAATATCTGTTTAGAGCACTAATATTAGCATCAAATAATAACATTATTCATCAGCTTACAAGTTTCCACACACCAAGACTATAGAATTTAAAAATGCAGATGTCAGTTCTTTCCAAGCTCAGCAAAAGAAAGATTTTCATCAATCAGCTCCAGTAGGCCCCTTCTGCTTCCAGTACATACTCTGATTTCTAGGAAACCACAACTAATTTCTCTGCATTTCTTAACATATATTAAAAGCTGTTCTTTTGCAAAACTTCTTCAGAAAGCAAGTAGAAACATGACTTTCTCTAATCTTGGCTTACATTCTTTTCCAGAAAAGAGTGAGACAGTGACTCCTGCTGAAGCTGCTCCAGCCTCAACTGCTTCGGAGTCACCTGCTCCATCGGTAGAAAGCAGCCAAAACATAGAAGGTAACACAGAACTAACACTGTGGTCAAGTCTGGTTTAATAGCAGAAAGAAGGAACATACACAGGACTCCTTAGAGTAAGTGAGGTAGAGATAGTAGATGAAGGCATACTATAAAGACTAAGGAATCTCAGAGACAGAAGAAATCGATTGAGGTATTTTAAAATTACTTAAATAATTCATTGTATAGGCTGATGCAAAAAGTTCTAACTCATAATTAAGTTGCTTATTTCAGTTACATCTGCCAAGACTCAACCAGAACCTCTGGATCCCATTGGGCTCTTTGTGACACGACCCCAGGATGGAGAAGTTACTGTTGGTAAGTACAAAATGGTAGTCAAGAGATATTTGTAAGCAACACCTGTTTCTTGACTATTTAGTTCTCCATGTACAGGGTGGTGGCAGTGCTGTAACAGATAAATTAAACAGTATTCATAATCTCAGTTTAACCTACTTCTCTTCCAAGGTGGAAACATCACATTCACTGCCAAAGTGGCAGGTGAAAGCCTACTAAAGAAGCCATCGGTGAAATGGTTCAAAGGAAAGTGGATGGACCTGGGGAGCAAAGTCGGGAAACATCTCCAGCTACATGACAATTATGATCGAAATACCAAGGTACATTTAGCAGAAGGGGGATCTCAGTCTTCTAAGTGATAATCTTTAATCTGGAGAAAATAGAAGTTAATAAAAATGTTTTGATATTAAGGTATACAAAGCAACACACCATGCTACACTTACACATAGAAGTCTATGTTTTGACCACGCAGACAAGAGACAAGCCCTACATACAGATTCCTGCACAGTTTTATCTGTGGTGAAATAAGAATATATCTGGAAGACTGGGAGAGTAGTTTTGCACTATCTACTGCAGGATTCCCTCCATATTCCTCACAAGTAATAAATACTTGGTATTTTTACGAAAAAACAACAAATCAGACAGACATTTAAGTAAGGTCTATCTTGGTCTTAGTAGATCACTTAGATCTCACTGCTCTCTTGTATTGTCTAAAATATTTTAAGTAATTGAAGTTAGATCCATTTTTTTACCACAAATGTCAAAGATACACAAACAGGAATACAAGAGTCTGTATCTTGACTTCTCATCTTGTGCAGTATATGAAACACTACTGCCCTCTCCTGGATGGAACTGAACGGATCTGCTCACATTAGCCACTCCTTTTGCTGAATTACTGTATACATTTGGGGTAGAGGCTATAACTGTTTATTCTTGTTTCCAATGTATATGCAGTTAGTGCATATGGTGACTGCACACACCAGTAGACTAATGTAGCTTGCTAGCACAGCATTGTATCCTCAGGAATAGCGGACAGCACTTTTTAGCTGTTCCTGAATTGGGGAGTATAGGTAATTTTCTATTACAGTAACCAGTTGGACGCTCAAGAGGTTCTTAGTTCCAAAGGGACACAAAGGCATAGTTCATCCCTTGTGTATTTCTCTCCACGTATTCCTCTTCCCTCTCTTTCACAATTTAATTTTCTTAACAAATGTATCCTTGGTGTCTGTTCTAGGTGTACACCTTTGAACTGGAAATCATAGAAGCAAATATGACTTTTGCAGGGGGCTACAGATGTGAGGTGTCTACCAAGGACAAGTTTGATTGCTCTAATTTCAACCTGACAGTCAATGGTAAGGAGAATTCCTGCCACCTCTTTTTTATTTCCTGCCTTCTATTTTTTTTACTTCCTGCCCACCAACAATTCTTTTTGGTTCATAGTGGGTGCTAGACAAGCACAGATCTGAAGTATACACCTGAAGAGCTAAAGGTACACCTAAAGAGGCCCACAGATTAGGGTTGGGATGGGTTGGATCAGATGGAGATCATTAGAAATACCACCTGGTTATCACTCAAGTCTAAACTGTGATGCTCTTGAAGAAGAGACACAGAAAGATGCAAATCAGTTCACCTTTTCTCTGGCTTTATTCTGATTTCAGATCCATTCTGCCATTAGAATTAATTCCACCAGAAGATAAATTTATTCTTATGTTGGCAAAATTTCAGCACTAAAAATGGATACTTGAAAAAAAAAAGGTGGGGGAGAAGAAAAGATTTAGACATATGACACTAGGTGTCAATTCCTTTTTCCATTTTTCCTGGTAAATTCAAATCATGCAGAAGCACCTTGTGAAACAAAATTGCTTTAAGATTAAATGACTCATTTCACATAATACATGGAGCCACCCTCACAACTGCTATACTTCAAAGCTTGTAAAAATTCAAAAGGAAGTACATTTTAACAACCATTTGTTTAGGTAAAACAGTGTAAGCATGGCCTGCCTGAACGAGCTGTGTTTGGACCATTTCCTCTTTCAGCGATTCTGTTGAAGGGATTGTGACATTAACTTGTCTCCAGCTACCAGTGAGCCTACTGCAAAAACAGAAGTTTTTTGAAGTTACTCACTCAAAAATGTTAATGTTTGAAGTTTCATTAGCTGGCTATAAGACTCATAAGACTTAGGACCAGCGACTGAATATTTTTTCTCCCAGTAGTGGCGGTGCACCTATTCATAACAATAGAGTAATAAAGTTCTGTCTATGTAACATCCTCAATTAAGCTTCTGTATTTTATGTATTTCCAGGAATTTACCTCTCCTTTCAGATGATTGATTATAATTTATTATTAATAATAATATTCAGACGATATTCAGTCGTATTCTCATCAGGGCTTAAATACCCTGTGAAAATGCTATTGAAACAAAAAAGACTAATTGACAAACAGGAGTTAAAATAATTTATCAGAGTCCAGGTTATGATGCAACATGAAACAGAAATAAATTCTATATGAAACACTGAATGTTGAAAGCTCACTAGGGAAGGCTACATGTTTAAAGATGATGCTTCAAGCTTTTAATGTGCAATTAATCACAATCTACAATATAAGAATTTTTTTTAAAAGTCTGCAAAGGAAAAGCTTCAGAAATAGCACTGTATTTTTGCATTATTTTGAACTGTTCTTCACTTCTTCATCACTTTTTGTCACACCAGAAGCACCTGTAACTGGAGACTTGGATATTCGAGCTGCCTTCCGACGCACGTGAGTATGCACAGTAGAAACCCGCATAGATCAGGTTATACATTCATGCAGAATTCATTACCTTCCTAGATAAAGCTAACTAAAACCAAAGCTTGTACAAACAAGTGCAAAGACATGGATGTCTACTAAAAAATATTTCTAATATTAAAATATTATACAACTCCTAGAAATCACCTAAGAGAGTTTAAACTTTGTGCAAGCAAAATAATCACACTTGTCTTCAATTATGTCGTTGATAATGTGCATAATTCTAACAAGAACTTCAGCACTTTTTTCCCAGACCTGTAAAGAGCACTCCAGACATATACCAACAGAGATGGAAAAGATTCTGTATGGTGTCTAGTCTTGATTTGGTCTGGCATGTATCTTAGTACAGTCATTTGCTAAACAAGGAACTGAAGTTTGATGTGAGCTCTATAAGCAGCGTATCTCTGATTATATTCATGTAAGCAATTTGCTTGTACTTGTTTTCATGTTCTATAACTATATTAATTGAATGAAGACAATGAAATTGCAAGTGTCCAAGTGAAAACTCAGTTGTATGTAGTCTAAGATATTAAAAACTGGTGTTGAAAAGGCCATTCTCCTCTCATCTTTAATACCCTCTGGTGTAGGGCTTAAGGGAATAATGTTCCCTTCTATTAGTAAGATTCACAAAACTCATTAGGTTTTTTTATTTTAGTGGCATTATTAACTCATGCTTTTTAACTGTTGTGTATTTCTTCTCCCTTCGTGTAATACAGTTTCTGGTTTACTTTTTATATATTTTTGCAAAGTTGCTAGACCAAGAATATTCCTATGGACATATATATTTCTCTAGTATAGGGCACAAATCATCTCTGGCAACTCTTTGAGTATGTCCCTATCAGTGCAATTTTTATATGAGGTGGTTTTTTTCTTAACATTTTTCACAAAGAAATAAAAAAGTCTGGTTGAAGGATTTATCTCCAGATGAGTCAGTCTAGAGGTAGCTGACCAGGTTTGCCATGATGCCTGTCAAATAGAAGACACTCAGTTCATAACTGCATTGTGTTATTTCACTGCAATGAAAGCAGACTTGTACAATTAAAAGAATTTAGAATAATTCCAAAGTGAGTGAAGTGTGAGCAGCTTCAGGTTGTTCAGATTGTCAGTTTCTTCTTTGAGAATGGAACCAAATTCTGAACTGAATTGTTTAAATCTGAAGCTTTATCTTTGATACCTTCACTCAGGAGCCTAGCAGGAGGGGGGAGACGGATGACTTCAGCCTTTCTCAGGTAGTCACTGTCTGTGTCAGCAGAAAAATTTAAGTCTTACAATGAACTGTCTCTCTCTGCTTATGAAAATAAAAAAAAAGTCCACAAAACTAAACTGCATCTTAAATTCTAAATAAATCATTGTTTATACCATGTCGCATTTATATGATATTAACACATATGAATAAGTATTAATGTAAGATAAATAAAAAAGATAGAAAATATAAAAAATTTAAAAGATAAATAAAACAGATAAATAAAGAAAAGAGTAGTTTGATAGTTCAGTGAGAGGCAGATTCATCTACAGAAAACGCATGTGTTTGGAAAGTGGCATCTTCTCACTGTTGTTAGAAGAAAAAATGCGACTTAAAATTATATGCATGTTTGCCCCCTCTGTTTTCCATTTTCCTCTCTACTGAGCACATTCGGACTAAAATTGCCACTGCTCATGGAAATGTACCAACACACATGTATAAGAAAATTTCTTGTTTCCTGACACACTCTTTATCATAGTATCATTAAATTTTTCACTCCATGCCTTTTGGACCTATTGTCTTCTACTGTAGCAAAAACAGGAACTCTGAGATTAAACTAAACCCCATGCATGTTAAAGGAAATATTAGGGTCTTATTCTGCAGAAAAGCTAAACCTTGATTGTTGGGCCTTCATGAAAATTTAATTTAACTACCACTTGGCAATAAGAGGATTAGTTATTCTCTCAGCTGTAGATTCTGATTTCCTTAATATTTCAAATTTGGGATTATACTAGTGATTTTTATGTACATTTTATGCCTGCAAACATGGAATATCTTCTGAAAGAAGGCAAAAAAGAGGCAAAAAATACACTTTTCTTCTTGAGCCTTATATCCAGGAAATTACCCTTTCTAGTACTATAGTATCCTAAAAATAATCACAGAAATAAAAGGTATATTTTCTTACTCAGATGATCTCTTCTCATAACATATTCAAAATTACAAGGATCCAAAATTGTTATTTAACCTGACATTGTCAAGCAGAAGAAGTTTGGCACTTGTTTCTGTTCCCTTTTTTTAACAGTACTGTTAAAATGCCCATCATTTATCTCTCGAGGCTGTTTTCTTACTTTTATTTGTTCCTGCAGTATTGAGTTTTCCTGACATTCTGATTTACACATCTGTAGACAGACAGATACTTTCTGAAGCAATTAGTACTGTGTGTCAATAAAGGCAGCATTAAGAGCTACAACTGCCATCAGTACAACTGAAAAGAAAAAATTCTGCTTAGAAAACAATAATTAAATATGAAGTATTGTTGTTGGAAGAATGAGTGCTGTAAGAATGCATCACCAGATTCCTAAGACAAGAGAGACATTAAGAAGCAGCTGAACATTGATGATAGGAGACTGGCTGAGATGAAGAAAATAGATTTTGGCTTTATAAACCCTGTCTGGATACAAAAGAGACTTTTTTGGTTTTTTACTAAGTGGAATAATCCATAGTCACAAAATCTATTATTAACATAATAGATAACATAATAAACATATATATTTAACATATTAAGATTTTTATGTTATCATAGTAACACCCAGTGTGACTTTATGCTAGATTTCAGAGTAGATCAGTACTTCTACTGTTCAGAAGCACAGCTAACACACATTTGATTCAGAACACCAAAAATAACATTGTGCATTCAAATCCAGTTCATCATATGTAACAGGCAGAACTACACATGAAAAAACTCCTACTTGGTGTTTCATGTTCTCATAAATCAATTCATCACAACTAGTTATGATGCTTGCTGAACAACGGGATATTGAACCTCATCTCAGGACTGAAGTTAGATCACAGAGCTCCTCCTTCAACTCTCCCAAGCACCAATGATGCAACGTTTTATCAGTGTAATGAATTCTAGAATCACCAAAGGCCTTAAGAAACATTACAGCTGAGATAATACCGGGGGGGGGAAAGTGATTTTTTTTGTAATATGTTCCTCAAAAATCTTGATTAAATGCTGCCCCACATTGTAAAAAACACTCACACTTCTGAAAAATAAAAGAGGAAAGGTTCTGCAACATTTTTATGGTAACGATTACATTCCAGATCAATATGACCACCAAATTAATACCCTGTACAACTTTATGCACAATCAGTGCAGAAAAAATACAAGTTCATTACACATATTTCTTAAGCCTATATGAACACCAATATGGACAAATAGCTAATTAAGTCACCTTCTGTGTCAAGACACATTCTGAGTTCTAGAAACACATCTACTACGCCCCTGCAAAAATGTCATTTACATAATGTTATAGTCTCACAAGCTTTTCCCATCTCCTTCTGAAATTAATTATGGCTTTCTATTACTGTACAGTACCGAGGGACATGATGAAGGGGCAGAATTTGATTTTAGTTCCCTATTGAAAAAAAGGTGAGTAAAAATCCATAGACTTAGAGAAATAAAGTAACCAGCTTCTGTTTAACTACTCTGAAAAAAACTAAAACAGGAAAAAGTCAAAGTTTCATAAATTCAGAATCTCTGACAATTTCCTAAAGCAGATCTAAATGGGAAAAGGATGATAACTACGGCAACTTCCTGAAATACACAGCATTTGATACATTTCTTCTATGTTTATGTTGGAGGGAGAAAAAAAAATTGTTTTTCCCAAGGTGGAAAAGGCCTGGACTCAGATAATCAAATGTTTCCAGCAGCCTTTTCATTAAAAACCCCTAACCCAACCCAAAACACAAGAATTTGCATATCTATAATGCTGCCTTATTAAGAATTTTCTGTTCTAAGTTTTCCCAATACTTTGCATCAGAATGCTAAGAGGACAAACCTTTTTATTAGATATCCAAATGTTACTATTACACTGTACAACTACATATTATAAAGCTATTTATTGTATATATAAAATATATTCTATTTTGCATAAATATTTTATAAATATTTTTTTACTTTTCCAGTAGTAACTCTTATTTCTTGCTTTTGCTTACCCTTTTTTTTTTTTTTGTGGTATTTCCTCTCCAATTCTCATCCTTCCTTGACATATCTGTTTTCATAACCTATCTACTTACATTCTTCTCTCTTTACCAAACTCTTAATCTGGATGTTTTGGATTCCACTGTTGACAACAGAGAGTAAGATTTCTATTTAATTTTCTTATAAATGCATGGGTCATACTGAATAAGGACTATTTGGTTTGAAATAGTGCATGCATCTTTGTCTTCTTTACATATAGAGCATGACAAAAGTTACATAGTATGAAATAAAATTATTGTCTGCCAACTTCTGATGCAGAAATACTTTTAAACAATTAGTAGAAATTAAGGGTGGACCATTCAATACAATCAGTGTATTTCTCTGAATGCCTTTTAGTTTTCATCATCACTCTCTTTCATAACTAGTTTTAAATTTTCTTTGACTTTCCAGATTTTCTTAATACCTGCTGCTTTGAATTCTTGTTGTCATAGTAATCAGAATGAGAAAAAGCATTTACATAATATTGTTGCTAGTGTCCATCAAATAGATGATGAAGTTTTGTTTGTCTCTTTCTGTTCACTGACCCTGGCCACTCACTCTATCTTTCCAGTGCCTGAAATTACTATAAACACTTACCACTAGACTCACGTTGTGCAAATCTCAACTTAGTTTAAGTTTGCACAATCGGCTACTTGGGTGAATGCTGTTGTGAATCTTTGTTCCATCTCTGCTCAGGTATTGGTATCACTGTCTATAAAAAGTGTTTTATCCTAACAAAAAGTAAAGGAACACGTACAGGTATGAAGTAGCTTCATTACAGAGGCAATAAAGGCATAACCACCTCTTGTTTGCGCATGTTAACTCACTCAAATTTCAGTGGGACAAATAAGGTCTCTACAAAGCCCTGTGTTACACAACAGGGAATGCATCTGACTAGAGCTGAATTCTAGATTTGAGGTAACACCACAACCAGAGCACTTGAGGGGGCCTCGTAAACAAGACAGTAAGGACACCTGTCAAACTTTCTATAGCACATTGGCATCAAAGTTCTTTGTTTCAGATGAACCCAAATTGTGATATACACACTGTAATTTCTATAGAAAATGTAAGCCAAAAAGAAATTGCTTACCTTTTGAAAAAAGTTTAAATATATGGAAACCAATATGAAAATGTTTGCATAATTTCATACAATCTCCAGCTGACTTGAAGTGCTGAGTGCTATGAGCCCATCTCCTAGCACCTTTCCCTTTTAGTCTCCTAATTGGTTTTGAGAAGTGATCAAACCCTAAAAAGTAGTAAAAATCTCCAGTATTTACAGAAATGTTCAATTTGAGTATCATTTATTAGACTAGAAATATAATGCATTAAAATTTCACTGCATTTTATCAGCATTTTTGACATTTCTTGATTTACAAACCTCTACTCAGTGAATTTAAGTGCACAAATTCACTTCTTCTGATTGATTTTCACAGTCACTTCAGAATTAATTTGTGGATCCTTCAGGCTTCGCAAACCTCAGGTTGAAGACCACTCCTATATTAATGAGAACAGATAGGCATAAAATCTCATCCTGGAATGAAATAATTCTTCACTAAAATAGAATAGGAAAAAGGATCTCATGCTGAGGAACTCTCAGGAGCTATGCAGAATCAAATAGAATTGAGGATTATTTGTCTACCTCTTCTGCTTTGTCACACCTAATTTGTAAGCGTCTCTCAATCTAGAGGTAATGATCGTTCCTACTATAATAAAGAGTTTCATTTAATACTGTATCTCCTATCACTGTAATTTAATTAACTGGTGTTGACATACAGATGTCATGGGCCAAGGAGAGGTCATGGGGAAGAGGAAGGGAACAGCTGTCACAGAACTATTAAATGGGATAGTGAGCAGAGACCTTGAAGGAGGTGACAGCTGACAGGGTCCAATCAGTTGACAGTAACAGGATAGGAAGGAGCCATTTCTGGGTTGTACAAAACTATTTTTAACGCCTCTACATATGTTTAAAATATATCAGCTGCATATTCCAGTTACAGCAGATCCACTAAGCTGCATCTTAATGCTCCCAAGTGCATAGTTAACCTATGAAGTTATCACTCTGAATAAGGATCCCCAACATCAGGGAGAGTAACATAAGTGTGGGAGAAACCTCAGGAGTCCAAGCGCTCTATTACTTCTCATACACTGCATCGTTCCTGTTGGTAGTGGAAGAGTACAGTGTGCTGCACTGTGCAAACTCTTTATGGGATCTAAGGGAATGTTGTAACAAACGTAAAATGGTGGAAAGGAGTACTGGGATGGGGAAAACTTTCCTCAGAGGCAAAGACATTTTTTTTCTTTTCTATTTTAGAACTCAATTAAACACTATAGAAATTACAACTCTTAGGTTTTAGTACGATTTTACTTGTAACTCACAAACCTTTTCCTGTAATTAGAAAATATTAATATTTCCAAGGAAGAGACTATATTCTTTCTTATGTTCATATTTCTTGTATCATATATACCAAAACAGTATTGCCAGACAAAACAATGGCATAAAACTGAGTGATGGAAAAGCTAAAGCAAAATTTAAGGAAGTCTTCTCAATTGTGAGAGAGATTGGATTGTGGAATTCCTTCCAAATTGGAAGATTTTTCTCATCATGTTCTTAAAAATAGCAAACACAAAACATTTTTGAGAACTCTATGAATAATCCTGCCTGTGAATTTTTAGAGAAATAGGGAGTGTGTACAGACAAGCAAGTAGGCAGATAGACTAAGAGACCACCTATATTTATATAATGTGTTAGGGAAGATAATAACATTTGAATTTGTTAAGTCTTTCTTATTTCCTATGATTTTATACTTCCTTTTAAGACAGTTGCTCCATATAATTTTCCTGGTACTAGTACACATATTAGAAATATTATATGTCCTTAGTTTAAATGTCTATTTTAACTTAGATGTACCTAGAAATATATTCAAGTCACTCACTGATATGACCAGGCTCACTACCAAGAACTGCTTATGTTAAAAAAAAATCTTAGTCTTTGTAGCAAATCAGTTCAGTTTTCCTAACTTCTGCTAGGCAAAACTATAAACCATTTGTAGCTGCCTCAAACTAAATAAGAGGTATATAGAGGAAAAATCTGTGGGTGATGCTGATGCACTGTTATGGAAAAGACCTAGCATGCCTATCATAAGTGCTGCAAACTTTATCTACTCCTATCAATTCAATGAGGGCTAGTGAGGCATTAGTGCTTAGTGAGCGCTAAACCACTTCGAAGATATGAGATGTTGCATACCATATTTCAACTCAGATTCACTGAGCTGAAACCCTCTTCTCTTGCTTCCTTTCTCTTAGAGAAAAACAAGGGTGCTGGAAATCCCAAGCCTAGGCTGCAGCACTTTAATAAACATAGCACTCTCATTATAAGCCAACTTTTTTGGGGCAATAAAAGGAGTACCAGAAACATTTGGGTTTAGCTGCTGTCTGGACTGACAGTATATAGTAGCACTATTAATAAGTAATATTTCTCATAGATTAATTGGACTGTTCCTGAAAAAAATGGAAAAACATCCAATAACGTTCCACTTTTCTCTGCATTACCTGTTGCATAAATACTCTCCTCATTGGGGTTTACTACTGAACATGGTTTCACTATAAGGACTGGAATCTGCTTGATTCTGGTTCTATCAGAAACAACAGTCACAGGAAGTTCCTTTTCCTAGAGAAATTTTTAATCAAATGTTGTTTCTTCCATAATTTCTCTATTTACCAAAAAGCAAACTATAGCAGGTAAAAACTCCACAATGACAGGATTTGCTCCGTGGAAGGTGATAAGCTATAATTAGGAATAAACAGAATGCTTATTGCACTTATAAATCTCACTGTGGAACTGTACAAAGTGTGGGAGTGAGTTTGGTTTCAATATGGATCAGCATATTCCTTAAGCCTATTTCAAAGCATTTGCATGAGCTCCTTCATCTCCCTGCCACTGAAGAACAGGCATGTTCTGCTGAGGGTGAAGATGGCATTCATGGCTCTTTTATATTAACGAATGATCCCCTCTTTCTTGCCCGCTGGGATGCTGCATGTTTTTCCAAACGGTTCTCTGCGTCATTCTGGAGTACAGCAGCTTCTTGCGCTCCGTGAATCGGTAAGGTTATGCCAATTTCTTTTCCTATTTGCAATCTTTAAAATATGTGATGGCAGAACAAGAATGCCTTTACCAAAGCCAGACAACTAAACCAAGTATTAATTATTCCATAATCGCTGGTTATTTGGCTAAAATATGAAATAAGTAGTCCATTGTAAATACTGCCCTAATCTATGTTTTATAGATTACTGTACCAAATTGTCTTTACAACAAATCATGAATGTTTTAATAACCTGTGATTCTTCTTAGTGAAGACAAAAAAATTTCCTGAGTAGAAAAGGATAAGTTTCTTATTTACATAAACCAACTGCCTTGTTTCTAAGGCATTCCCACTGTATCAGCTCAGTTCTTTTGCTTTACCACATGTTTTGTGCATAACCATGATGGGATAAAAGTCTCCTTTTGTTTTCATTACTCATCATTAAAGAGAAGTTAAAATTTATTAGTTTTGATTGTTAAAAATAAACCCTTCAAGACAGCAACTGAATTTTAATCACTGTATATATAAATATAAGTAAAACTACTCACCAATTTTATTTCATTATTTTCAGTAAAACATAACAAAGAGTTAGACTGCTAATTTGTGGGTTTTTTTCTAATAAATGTTTTCATCAAGCCAGTACGTAGCTGCAAAGCTTACAACCTAATACTGGCATTCAGAGACTCTTATCCCTTTCTGCAGAGGTGAAGCAAAATCTGAATCACAATGTGATGTTGATGTCTGGGATATCCTGAAGAAAGCTCCTCCTACTGAATACGAGAAAATTGCCTTTCAGTATGGTATCACAGATTTGCGTGGGATGCTGAAACGCCTCAAACGCATAAAAAAGGAAGAGAAAAAAAGCACAGGTTGGTGGGATGTATTAATTCCAAATATACTGTTCTTTTTTATATCTTCTTTTTTTGGGAGTTTTCCAAATACAAACATCTGCTGGACAGCAGTCAGATACAAGAGCATGAGAAATAAGAGTTTTCTGTTACAATTGTTACACGTGAAAAGCTGATTATGAAAGATTGAAACTATGCCCAAAGATCTGAGATACCTTGCTCTGAAATTCTGGATATACTAAACATGCTCATTTTTCTAGTTTTTCAGCTTGGCCCCTTCTATTTCCCTGAACATAAAACAACAACATCCCATATTTGCCCCAACCCCCAGAACTGCTCAGTATGTCAGATATCAGTGACACACATAAAAAATTAATTTCTATTGGTATTATATATCTGGAATTCATGAGCCTTTTCTAGTCTTGTAAAGTATTAATTGCCTTATTGTAAACTAATTAGTTTTAGAAGTCTGAAACAGAGAAGGCAAACTGCCATACATCAGTACCAAGAAGATCAAATATCATTTTCCTACAGAGGCAGACATAGCTGTAACTCTATTTAGGATGTGTTGAAGTACATACTTACATCTCATTTAGAATATTATACTTTGCTTATTTTAGTTTATAACACATGCACTTCATCTTATTTTAAGGAAAAAACATAAAACAGCCCAGGATGAAGAACAGGTAGAAATTATAAAATTCAAACTCAGATGAAGAAAGTGGGGCAGGTTTAAGACAATGGCAAACAACAGGAAAAGGAATAAAGATTTAATTTTGTGACACATGGTGAAAAAAAAAGTATAAATTATTAAAATGCTTTTTTTAATCATTCTTCATCATAGCATTCCTCAAGAAACTGGATTCAGCTTATCAAGTAGACAAAGGACAAAAGATTAAATTAATGGTTGAAGTTGCCAATCCAGATGCTGATGTGAAATGGCTGAAGAACGGACAGGAAATCCAAGTGAGCGGCAGGTAAAATAGAAATATGAGAAACCCAAACAGGAATGAGCTACAGCTTGGACAAAGTGGAAAAATTAGCCTTTTCTTGGAAAAAAAAAAAATAGAGAGAAAGAGAAATAGGAACTGAGAAAGGATCTATATAGTGCTATAGCTTTAGTGTTAGTTTGCTGTTCTCACAACTTTTTCTTTTTCTTCCTTCTATTCTATGTATCTCCACATGGAACTGGATGCTTACATCTATATTCTTAGCAAGTAAGTACAGAGATTATGTTCTGATCTTTATGTGTGTACCCAGAGTTCAAAAGTACTTTCTTGTCATACAAGATACACTTGTGTAACTTGTTTGTAAAACCAATTTACAGTTATTTTTGCTGAAGCTATTTTTTAATGGCAGCCAGGTTAGATCTTAGAAGACAACCCAGCACAATTCACAGGAGTTGGTATTTCTCACACTTGTATGAAGATTTCCCCACAGTTTCCCATGCTAGTTTTTCAAATGCTGCTGCAGTCCACTGCACCAGGACAGGGATATAGGGCTTGCAATTGATGTCAGAAAAAGAGTAAGGACCTTTTTCCTCTGCCAAACAGGAGAAGAGTCCAAGAGGGTTTTTCTCTAATAATTACAGTTATATTCTTTTTTCAGATATATTTTTGAGGCTGTTGGGAATAAGAGAATACTGACCATAAACCACTGCTCTCTGGCCGATGATGCAGCATATGAATGTGTGGTGGGCGATGAGAAAAGTTTCACAGAATTATTTGTAAAAGGTGAGCAATGGAAGCAAAAGGAAAGAGATATCCCCCAACATTTAGCAATGAATTCCTCTCACCTTCTCTACTCTCAGATTACTCTTGTAGGAAAGGAAATTCTCAAACATTAAAAAAATTAACAGATTCTGAGATCTATTAAGGTAGATATTTTTCTCACAGTTAAGGAAAATTTTCCCTATAACAGCACAATGATAATTACCATTAATTCTCATTTGGAAGTTGATTTACATCTTCTCAACAATAGTGCTAGAAACTTATTTCAAAAATTTGATTCTGCTCAAGATAAACTTATGCCTCAAGCTCTACAAGCAGATGAAATAGTACTGAAATACCTTCAGTATCCTGTTTATAATTTCAGAATATATGTAAAAAGTGATTAATCCTATATTTCCAGAACCTCCGATCTTGATCACTCACCCACTGGAGGACCAGATGGTGATGGTTGGAGAGAGAGTGGAGTTTGAGTGTGAAGTGTCTGAGGAAGGAGCTACTGTGAAATGGTAAGGGAATAGAAGAAAAATAAAAAGCCGCATCCCTTCATGGGACATTCCAGGACCAGTGTTTATGGACAAGAGTTGTAAAATAAAAAAGGAAAAGGCATCCTACATAATTGTTTTCAGGAAAAGAAGGCAAAATTGATCCTTCCCTTCTATGTCAAATATTGAGGAGGAACTGAGAGGCAAAAATATGACAGATTAAGTATAGATATTTTATAGTATCTCTAGATTTTTCCATTCTGTGTTTACACTTCTGTAATGTCTAACTATTGACCAGACTAATTAGATCCGTCTTACGGTGAATTTGTTGTACTTCATGGAACCTTCTGGTCTTCTCAACTGCAGTAAAGTGCTTTAAAGTATTTTTTCTTAGGTGAAAAGTTAGTGTCCCTTAAGACAGAGAGGGAACATATCTGTTGTGACCATCCTGCAAAGCTGGTTATGCATTATGCATACGCAGTGAGACAGACTAAGATGACAAATGTTTAGACCATGGAGTCCATTTTCTTAGGCATTCCAACTGAACAGAAGCTGGAAGGTTCATGCAGCTTGAGCAGGCATGGCAAGCAGGGCTCACATACCTTGTCTTACACACACTGTTCTCACTTCATTTCTCTACCAGATGAAATTCTCTTGTGCTTGTTAACAGCTTCAGGCACACGATTACCAAGCGTTCCCACAATGCCCATTACATTCCTGGAAAGTGCCAACTAGTGATCTGCTCTCCCAAAGGAAGGAACTGAGAATTTAAATAGACCCCATTGCGTATGCATTACCCTATTAAAGCCACATGCACAGGCATGCACATGCTATTGTTCAGGAACTGCTTGCAGATGCCTGGTCATAAAAGATAGGGACAGCCAGATGAGACCCTCTCAGAGCACAGTGCAGCTGCCACACTTTGATCTCATGCCTTTGAACAACACCCATACATCTTGCAGAGCTGGTATCTGTGGGATGGGCATTTGGTGTGACAAGGGCAAAACAGCAGCTGTCTCAGCCTGAAATGCATCAAGTGGTCAGAGAACTCATCAAATCATAACCATGAAAAACTGAGCAGATGGATATTTACACTGCATTTTGCTTGTTTTAGTATGTAAGACTCAGTGAATACACTTTGGAAACAAAAGGGAGTACTTTAGACAGTGGAGAGAAGTACCTAGGGAAAACATGAAACACAGTGTGGAGAAAGAGTTCCAGGTTTATGGCTCATTAGGGAAATGCTCAACAGCTTAAGCCAAGTAACAGGCAGTAACTCAGAGCACCTGTTATAGCTCTTGCACCCTCTAAGCCTTGGATATGAAATCACAAGCACATGAACAAAGGCAATTATGTGATGGACAAGACAGAAATAAGGGTTAGGCATGGCCATCAGACTAGGGCTTAGAGAATTCATTATGTGAGTCTCTTCATAGTAATCAGAAAAAAATGTTCTCTTGATCACCCAGAAAGGTTTCACATTATTACAACTCTTATGCAGTACTATGGAACAGTTTTTTTCTAAACTTCAGATGATCTTGGAAATAAGGTAATTTTTGAAGAAAAAGATGAAATAGAATACACAGTTTTGACCTGATTTTTTTAACTCTGAATGCTGGATGTATCATCTCATCAGCTTCAAATGAAAACAAACCCTAGTAATGTATAACAATAAATATGTGTATACCAATTATCACATACTACATCAGTGATATCTTAGAAGACATTAAACGATTAATCCTTAGAATCCAAACAGGAAATAGGAAAGCATTTCTAGACAAAGAGGCATCGAGTGGTAAAGCTGAGAACAGATATCTGATCTCGCAGATGTTCAGGACTTGGATAGATTAAACCATGGCTGACTTACCTATTATTGCACTAGTTCTGCTCCAAATGTGAGATTGGATCAGACGGTGTATGGTGGTCTTTAAACCAACATTTCTGTGATCCTATAATCCTCCACTTACATTTTAATATCAACAGATTCTTTTGCTTCATTGCTCCAGTTGCCAAAGGAAGGCCTGTAATATTACCTTAAAGAGATTTTTCCCCTTTTCAGCAGTGTATCTTTTTAAGCCAAGTGATATCTGCTTCTTTCTTGAGGTTTTACAGTTTTGTCACTCTTCTATTGGTTACTAGACCCCTCTGCAAACACTCTACTCACACAAAGCATCAGCAATGTGCTAGTCATCAGGAAAACAAACAGAAGTTAAATGTACTATTCCCAGAGATTTAAGACACTAATCATTACAAATAGTCTCTTTTCATTTTTTAGACAAGATTTCAAGAGAAGTCTTCCTTACTAAAAGCTGAATAGAACATTCAGATATCTTTCATGAGCCACATACCAAAATAGACCACCAAAAAGTATATTTAAAAGTTCTGCTCTGCAATGCCAGCCACAGAGCATGTGCTTGGTTTTGCCATAGCAACATGCTGAACTTCAGGATTATAGTCCATTGTCATCAGTTCAGCAGAAGTTTATACATTGCTTTGTAGCACTTATTCCAGAAATAATCTGCATGAAACAGAATATGAGCCTTAGAAAAGCATCTCAAATGTGGCCTCAGAGTCTTATCTGAAGAGGAATGAAGAGGAATAAAGAGGAAAGACTATCCTGCTGATAACACTGAGCACTGTATTTCAAGTGGTTGTTAAATGCATCCTCTGTTTCCTCCCTTACTAGTGTTGTTCTGTGACCTGGAAGGGAGGCCAGTCTTTTACTGAACCCACTGTATGTTCCAATAAGCTGTGCTGCAACAAGCAGTTAGGAGGGAGTAACCTGTAGGTATTTTGAAATGCGATTGCAGCAGGTACATCTAAGTCACAAGTTGTAGGATTCTTGTCTCTGCTTAAATTTGATTGACTCTAGCAGACTGTAACAGAGGTAGAAAGTTTTTTTGCATACATCCACCTAGAAATTAGAGTTATAATATTTTAATGAGTTTCTAAGTAGCATTTTAATTTGCTATCCACTTAGGGTGAATAGTCACTGGTAACTGGTAAATAAGGGAAATGACACAAGATAGAAAGATCATTCTTACTCTATTAGAAGCGTACATACTTTCTATTTAATTTTTCGTATGACTAAGTATCAAAGAGAAAAACTTTTTCATTGACAAACTGCAGCAATATTCAAATAACATAACAGAAATATATTCAGATAATAATTAAAAATATAAAATTCTATGAATTTAGTAAATTGAAGAAATTACAAGTTTTTTTTTTGTAGCCTGTTTATGTTATTTAGGATTAGGAACAGGAAACCCTTAAAATATCTTATGTATTTTTGTATGACCTTGAGTAAACAGCAGGAACCCTCCTCCCTGAGCATTTCCCTTCATGGCGATTGGAAATTACAATAATTAAATTTCCTCTGGCTGGATGGTTAAGCTTAATTTAGTAAAGCCTTAAATATACTACAAAATTCAAAATTGACATTCATTTAAATCCATGCTAAAATTCTCTCCTTTTACTGATGTCCACAAACCATGAATTTCTAAAAATTATAGTTCACGTCAAGAAAATTGAGAGTTTTAAGTAATTTCCCCAGCAAGTCTGATTTACTTTATGGCAGTTTTTAAGATAGTAAATTCTCTGCTGGTGAAGTGTGTCTTCGTCCTTGTACCTTCTAAAACTTAATATACTTTCATGTTTGTCTATTGCATATAAATATTAACAATCAAGTAACATCTTGTGGTGAACTCTCTTGAACCAGATGGCAAATACCTAGTGATAATTGACCGTCAAGCTAGAGGCATTCTGGTTCCACTAAAATTTATGCAACGGTTTCTTTTTCTGCTAACTTGAAATGCAATTGGATTTACTTTTTGTCTTCCTATATCTAGTAACATTGAGCTGACACTTACTCTCTTCCTTCAAATATAGAAAAAAATGACTCAACACTATTTGGCATTGCAGGGAAAAGGATGGAACTGAACTGACACGAGAAGAAACATTCAAATACCGATTCAAGAAAGATGGAAAAAAGCAGTATCTAATTATTAATGAGTCAACCAAGGAGGATAGTGGACACTACACTGTGAAGACTAATGGTGGGGTATCAGTTGCAGAACTAATTGTGCAAGGTAGGCACAGGAAATATTACAGAACCAGAGAAGTTGAAAAACTAAGACAGGCTAAAGGTAACCTTCTCCAGGACAGTGCATAGCGTCCATAATCTGCCTGCCAGGGAAAAAGAAGACGTAATAAGGGTCATGGGGTTTGATAATAAAGACCTCAAGAAGAACTCAGACCTATGTGCCAGATGTAACAGATACTCTGATAACAACAGGTGCTTATTTATGCATCTCATTAAAGCATTTCCTCCTTCCACAAACAGCTTGCTCAGTCCTTGCCTTTTCTACTCATTAAATCTACACCATCTACTTACAGAACTATTCTGATTTTTGATGGGTATATCAATTATTCTCACAATAACAGAGAAAAAGCTGGAAGTTTATCAGAGCATTGCAGACTTGACAGTGAAAGCACGTGACCAGGCAGTCTTCAAGTGTGAAGTTTCTGATGAAAATGTGAAAGGAATCTGGCTGAAAAATGGAAAGGAGGTGGTCCCAGATGAAAGGATAAAGATCTCCCATATTGGCAGGTTAGTCTTGTTTCAGAAAGCAGTTGCAGGCTTATTGCATTGGAATCCATAGAAACTATTATCTCAGGGGACAGGAATATAAAACAAGAGTTTGCCCTGACCCCAGATAAAAGGAAAAATGTTTAAAAACTTTTCATATGTAACCAACATTCAGTGACAGACTTGCTTTCGTATGCATGCTGTAGACTTTGTGACTTGGTGTCTTTTGCATCACTGATGTACGGCTTCCTCGGTATACCAGCAGAAATAGGGTTTTTCACTCTTTTTTGTTATTCAGTAAAACTAGAACACACGTTGTTGATAATTTTAAAACTAGCAGCATTCAAGCAGATTGAAATAGCACATTTGTGTAAACCCTACAGAAAAACTAGTGTTTGTACTAACATACAGAGTTGTGCAGTTCTGTGCTTGAGTTTCCCACCAAACTACTACTGAAAATGGAGACCAAGGCGGAGAAGATACATAAGTATTAAATGCTGCATGACATACTCCTTGGTACTCTTTTCTGTCTTATGTTTTGAATTTAAAATAATACAGGGATGGAGCACCACTTTTTAATTTGCTTATTCAGAATTTATTATTGTCACAATGTGATCAAATGAAACCAGTGAGCAGTGTTAAAACTGCCCTTGTAATGGTAAAGGACTGGACTAAAGCAAAGAAGCTGCTTCTTCTCTTCAGACTCATCTATGTGTCTATTTTGACAAGAAAAATCCATTCATAAACAACATGCCGATATGGATTTGCTTTAATACTGAAAGCAGAGCAGTCTACAGCCCTGGTAGTTGTTGACTTGATGTCGAGGCAAGGGAAGAAGAAACAATAATATCTGTTAATATCCTATAGCTTGAACCTTGTCTCTTGAGACAGCCCTGTTTCTCCTAGAGAGGTAAGGTTAGGGAATGGAATATATTTGTTCATATTCCAGAATCCATAAGCTAACTATTGAGGATGTCACACCAGAGGATGAGGCTGATTATTCCTTCATTCCTCAAGGATTTGCTTACAACCTTTCTGCCAAGCTTCAGTTTTTGGGTAAGTTATCTTACAATATATAATGGGAATTACAGAGGGATAAAATGATTACATTAATCATTGTTATACTAGGACAGAGTATACAAGTCTCTTTACTGATACCTCAATATAAGCACATTGATTTTCCCTGTTATTTAGTGCTATTGTCATCACATAGTTTTACAAAGCCTTTTTTTTCCAGTTTATTGCACAAATTAGCTGATGATTATGTCTTATGAGTTTTTAGTCAGATTTAAAATTACTTTCTGGGTGCAGATGCTATGTAAATTCTGTTTTCTGATCTATTTCTTCTCCCCTCTCTCCCCTCTTTCTTTCCCCCAGAGGTCAAGATAGATTTTGTACCAAGAGAAGGTAAGAACAGCAGTTATTATTTATATGAAAGTAAGAATGTTTTTAATGGCAAAGTAAGCAGTACATTTTTTCATTATTAATTTATGATTTTTTATTTTTCATATTGAATACTTGAGCTATATTTAAAACTTGTTTTCTTTATCTTTGCTATAGAACCCCCCAAAATCCACCTTGACTGTCTAGGCCAATCCCCTGACACTATTGTCGTGGTGGCTGGGAACAAACTGAGACTGGATGTTCCTGTGTCAGGTGATCCAACACCCACTGTCATCTGGCAAAAAATAAACAAGGTAATTTGTAACCTGGCACAATGTTTGAGTCAAGGAAGTCACAACAGGAAATTTATCTTTTTTTCCTCAAATCTTACTTTGATTTATAATTCTTATTTACAAGTATTTTCATCTTCCTTCCAATTTCATATTTTTAAACCTCAAGAAAAAATTAAATATCTGTACTGCAGCTTTTTGTGATTTGGCTGGCTTTGTGATTCATCCTGAACTGTTCTTTTTCTGAACCGTTCTCTGTTTTTTTAGTCCAAAAGAAGAGGCTGATTATGTATGACTAGACATATGTACATGCAGACGGTAGGATTCCATACGCAATTATTCTCTGCCTACTTCAGAGAAAAATAAATAAATAATGAGTCATCCCCATCACCTTCACCTGATAGAATGGATATGTTCTGGAGACAGCAGCTTCTTTTTTTAATCTTTCTGAAGAATTCTACAGGCTGTGAAGAGAATGTCATCTTTGCAGAGTACTGATGTAAAACCAATTACCAGTTTTACTGGTGTAAAACTGAATTTGGTATAATGAAAATAGGTGACACTTGTTATTTACTTTATCAAAGCAATTACAAAACATCAGAGGAAGAATTTAGAAGCTAGACTTAAAATGTGAAGTGAGCTTCCTTTCTGGCTATCTCAGAATATACCCACTCCTCACCATCTGCTGGCCATTAAGCTATCACTAGCACAAAACACAAATACTTAACATAATATTCTACATCATCATCATACTTTCATAGGAATAGATATAGAAAAAATAATATTGCCAATTATGTTAATTCTCCCCATCTTATTTCTTCCTGATTGTGCTTCATTCTTTGTTCAGGCTAGGATATTTAGAACTTAGGACTTTTTTCTGCAATGCAGAATTGGTATAGAACCAAACAAAAAAAAAACAAACAAGAAGTTGACGATTCCACACGGAAATTCCTCTGGTAAAATAATGGTTGGGTATCAGATGGCATTATTTCTGAGGTGTGAGGTCTTAAACTAAAAGTAGCCAGTCTTGATTGAAGGCTGTGTAACATATGCTTTCTAATGAAATTCTAAACAAACAGTAGCACAGCTTCAGATGTTGTTTGATGTGTGATACAGACCCGACTGTATTTCTGAGTCTTCAAACATTCACATCAATTTACTATCCCAATTTTACAGAGAGGAGTAATCCTCATTTTTGTAGTTACCCTAGATGAGCAACTAGTAGCAGAGGACACGGACGGATTCACAACCATTTACAACTCTACCGCAGGAATGCATCTTTCTTTGTGAAGCTGTAAATTTGGATTTGCTGACTTATCATCCTTTAATTCACTGCAATCTGATAGATATTTTTCCGTTTCTGCTTTTTACTTTTTTTTTCTTGCTGCCTCACTTTGCTCTTCATTTTTCTCACACCTCCAGATTCAACTCTTGTAACAAGCCTATGGACTCTTCTCTGTCTTGCAGAAATAGGTTTACTGCTCTGCTCAGACTTAGCTGACTTTCTGTGTTTTCTTTGCTTATCTAGAAAAATGACCTAGTTCGAATCAACGATGATTCCATGACTCCCTCAGAAAACAATGGTGATTTAAATACCGATAATAAAGTAAGTTCCTTATTATTTATGCAGACATAAAAATGTGTTTAGTTTTTTCCAGATAAAAGGTCATATTCAAAAGAAAATAAAATTAAAGACAGTAGATATTAAAGCTGGTGAATCAAATAGCACATCAGTCCCAACACCCTGCCTCACAATGGTAATTACCAAACACTTGACTGGGCACATGAAATACGGTGACGAATTTTAGAGTAAGATGTTCATTGAGGAAATCTTTCTCATCAGCATCACATGGTGGCTGCATTACAAGGAATCAAAGAAGGTATATGAAAACTCTTTTAAGTCTATTTATGAATGTTTACCCTTATTTTGCCCTCTAACCTGTAACCTTCAATAGTAACTAGAGAAAAAATGACTGGGACAAAAGCTTACAGGATACATGGAAAGGTGACAAGGGGTCAAGAGAGTGAACTATAAAGCAGTGATAGACGAGTCACTTTCCAATAACTTACAATTTTGTCAAAGATAACTTTTCTTTGATAGAGTCAAAAATATTTTACATTTATTATACAGCAATAACCCATTCTCAGGGTTAGGATTCTGCTGTGCTAGTCACTATTTGGACACATATTCTTTCTGGGGTTCCTGTTCTGAGTCTAAAGATACACAGGCACATAAAGAAGAAAGGAGCACGTTACGTACGTACAGCAAAGTTGTGATCATGATGTTTAGACTTCAGGTAAGAGTAGAAAGTTTCCCCATATGACATTATTGAGTGGCAGAAATCACACTGATGCTATCAACAGTTAAAAGAAACATGATAGAGAGAAATTTTTCAAATCCGTGTTATCTGGTGCCAAATGTAGATACTGTTGATCAAGAATCTTTGCTCAACCATCTGAATTTGAAAATGTTCTTCAATTTACATAGTACCAAATTGTTATGTATGAAACTCTTTACAGTGATTCTAGCAACTATCCCAAGTAGAAATTTGTGGAAGTACTTAATAACTTCTTTGAAACATAAATATGTGTGAATTTTAACAACCTGCAGACTTTCAGAACCAATTATCCCAAATGTTATTCATGTGAGCCAACCAGCCTATATTTTCTCTCTTCTACATACAAACACAGCTTGAAAAACATTATAGCTTTTCAATAATTATAATATTTCATGATTTTCAGATTTTCACCAGCTTGCAGGCAAAACTTACAATGATTTTATCTGTTACTTTCACTGTCCACAGCTTCTGTTTGAATCTGAAGGCAGAGTTCGCATGGAGATACATGAAGACCATTGTGTCTTTATTATTGAAGGAGCAGAAAAGGAGGATGAGGGAGTATACAGAGTTATACTTAAGAATCCAGTGGGAGAAGACAAGGCTGATATCACAGTCAAAGTTATTGGTAAGTGAAGGAAAGAAACAACCAGAGCATGAAAGTATCTTAAGTTCACTGAAATTCACCCTTCTCTAAATCCAAGCCACGTTCTGACCTTAGGTTTAGAAAAACAGAAAAGGATCATAAAGAGAGGAATAGTATCAATCAGAAATTTGGTCAGGAGTAATTTTTTCAGAGGTAGTTGCCTTCCACGTGAAAAGTTAAGAGGACAACTCCCAGTAGTAATCCATGTATTTCCTCTTTCAAGAGATCGCATCATTTTATGGATGACATTCTGCCCTGAAGTACGTGCTTCATGCTTGCCTGAGATAAAAAAGCCTTTTAGTCATCTTGTTGTAGTTTATGTTTTTAGGCAAAGATTACTTATTCTATAATCTGGAAATGGTTAATTAAATGAAGAAGCATAATGTATCGGATAGAGGATAAACAGATTGACAGACTCTTCAGTGCGTCACAGAAGAGCTGGGAGGAATACAATTTTGAGCCAGTAATTTTTATAAATTTTTCATAATATTTAATTTGCTGATACCCTGGCACACATAACAAAAGGCTGGGTAATGAGCAAATTAGAAATGATAAAAGAAAATTAATTCCACCTACAGTATTAAAATTTAGAATGACTTAGTGAATACTAAGTCTCCTTCCACCTTTTAGGAATACTAAATCAGGATACTTACTATGAATATCTCCAAAAGGACAAAATACGTGAGACATGCAGTCCCTGTATTTTATAAAGTTTATTATAGAAAAAATAGGAAACTCTGGAGCAAGTGTCATCTGATAGAGCAGAATTACCTCATTACCTTACATTTTTGCAAAAAGTTCAGAATGTCTGGGAAGAAAAAGGGAGCTGAACAATCAATGGTATTTAAAGGAAACCAACCTAACACAGAAGCATCAAAGAGCAGGATTTGCTTTAGACCAAGTTAATATATTCTCAGTTGTATCTACTGTCGCTATCTGAAAAAGTTGTATCACAGAGTCACAAATCAATAAAATTGGAAAAGACCTAGAGTCCAACCCGGATCATCGAGTCCAACCTATCACCAAACACCAACAAGTCAATAGGCCATGGCACTCAGTGCCACATTCAGTCTTCCCTCAAACACCCCCAGGAACAGTAACTCTACCACATCCTTGAGCAACCCATTCAAAAATTTAATCACCCTTTCTGCCAAGTATTTCTTCTGAATGTACAACCTAAACTTCCCGTGGCATATCCTGAGACTATGTCCTCTTGTCCTGTTGTTCATTGCCTGGGAAAAGGGGTCCATCTCTACCTCACTGCAACCTCCTCTCAGGTAGTTGTAGAGAGCAGTAAGATCACCTCTGATCCTCCCCTTCTCCAGCATAAGCAGCACGAGTTCACTCAGCTGCTCCTCATAGAACTTGTGCTCCAGACCCTTCACCGCCTTCATTGCCCTTCTCTGGAGCCACTCCAGCACCTCAATGTTCTTCCTGAGCTGAGGGGCCCAGGACTGGACACAGTATTTGAGGTGCAACATCACCAGTACTGAATAGGGAGGAACAACCACTTCCCTAGTCCCGCTGGCCACACGGTTGCTGGCACAGGCCAGGATGCCATTGGCATTTCTGGCCACCTGGGCACACTGCTGGCTCGTGGTCAGATGTTGTTGACCAGGACGTCCGGATCCTTTTCCATTCATCCACCTTCCAGCCACTCCTCCCCCAGCCTGTAACTCTCACGGGGTTCTTGGGGTCGAAGTGCAGGACCCAGCGCTTGGCCTTGTTGAACCTCATGCCTTTGGATTCGGCCCATCTATCCAGATTCAATCCCCTCATCCAGATCATCAATAAAGATATTAAATAGGGCCTAAGTGTGACTCCTAGGGGACACCACTGGTGACAGGATCAATGCCATACAGAAAAAATAAGTGTCAAAAAAAAATATTTAATTTAGTTGTATAAAGAAATTGAAACAGTAAGAACTCTCATTCATTCCAATACTTTCTTCAGATGTTCCTGACCCTCCAGAAGCTCCCACAATCAGCAACATCGGAGAAGATTACTGCACTGTGCAGTGGCAACCCCCTAAATATGATGGTGGGCAACCAGTACTTGGTAAGAAGTCCTAAAATAGGAAGTCTCCTGCAGTTTTGCCTACATATTTTCCTGTCCCTTTAAAGGGGCACAGACAGATTCTTATGTGTACTCACTCTACGAAGTCTGACCCTCGGATACTGAGATGTTGAACCTTCAAACCAGTCCGGGTTCTGGCTCTTCAATTTTGAGGAGACAGTGCCCTCTACCTGTGCTTTTGGAATCGGAGAAGTGTATCGGCGAGTAAGTTACCAGAGCACAGGAAGGTGATACCAAAAATAATTAAAGCTAAAATTTCTCATTCAAGACTGAAATTTTAAGACAGTATACAGGCCTATCAAATATCAAACAGAACTGTGGCCACCTCAGTCACCAACTCCAGACGTCTGCAATCTCAGCACTCATGCAATACATGCTTTTTAGTGGAAAACTAATTCATAATTCTACTTCATACAAAACAATGGGTCATTAGACAATTTTTCAGTCACTTTAATGACCTTAAAATCTGTACTAAAAACTAGAATGCGAGGTTACCGTGAGATGCAGGAAATGAGCAGGCACAGTCAAGAATATCACTGACACTATTCTAAGTTCTGTGCAGGGCATAGTGGGTTTTAGATAAAAATCCCTGTAATCCTCAGAGGAAAAATAAAATAATACATGGTCTTGAACAATTTTAGATAAAAAATTCCTCTGTAGTCCATATCTATCAATTTGTTTAATAAAGATCTCTGGAGTTTGAGTTTCCTTAATAAAAAAACCCAAAAACATACACTGAAGGCTATATGGAATTCCATGGAGATATAAGGGCAAGAAATGTTCTAAAACTCTTTTAATCCCCTGCATATTATCTGGAAAAGAGGAGTTTGTGTTTGCTTTTAGATGTTTGGACTTCATTAATTTCTACAACATCAGTCTCATTCAGTTCAACAGAATTTGTCTGTGCAGGAATAAACACGGTACTACTGGGCCAGTCCTTTGTGGTTTCATGTGGTTTCTCATTTCTGAGAGGAAATAAGCAAGAGATTAGCAATTTATACTGTTACGTTCAAAGATATATACCAATAGCTGTCCTGTTAGCACAGCCAACCCTCACCTCACCAACTGTGCAAAGCTCATGATTTTGTTTTGTAGAGATTTCAGGGAGCATATTTTGAAAAGTTCTCTGTTTCATTTCCACTGTCAAAGGAATCATTTTGTTAATGCTCCATTCATGACCCTTTGCACTACCTGAGGAGGTTTCCTCAGATAGCATAAGACTGCACTCTAATAGAGCTATAATAAAACACCTGCAGTGGAGGGAGAAGAAAAGCCAAGGGGCAGTACTATCTATTCAAACAGAGCTTTAAAAGAAGTTAAAAAGGCAAGAGGAGAAAAGGCATATGCATTCTTATCTGTCTTCATATTGTTACAGATGGCATTGTAGGCAGAACAGATTTAAAAAAGGAATTCACACCCCATCTTCACCTTTCATGGGGCTTGGTGTGATTTTCATATTACTAAAACAGTATCTTTATCTCTTGCACATTCTGTGCATTTGGGGAAATAATCTGCTTTACCAAATGTCAGCAATACTACCAGTATTGCCATTTTACCTGCTTTTTTGGCTTTTTCTTAAAATTGCAATTCTGGTATACCACAGTGAAGAAACATCGCCATTCTGACAGAAAACAATGTTTATCTAAAACGGTAGAAAGTCAGAGGCTGAGTTTAGGAAACTTCTCTCATTCTCATAGACCCTAGTGAAGAGAGAGAAATTAAGGAACATATCAAAAGGACCATAGGTTCTTTGCTTACAGCTTTTAAATCTGTTTAAAAGCTACTGAAAACAAGCACGCCAGAAGTAACATTATGCATTAGAAGTGATGACACAACCTGTCAGCTTAAAGGTACTTCCACCACTCATTTCCCAAAACATTCTATAGACTCCCATGCTCTTCTTGCACTTCCACATAGACAGGAGAGGCTGCTGTCTTGGTCTGTGCCTACAGCGTGTCAGCTGTCACTCTCCACCTCCCTTTAGTCACCCGAAGTGTGGATCCTACTTCCCAGGTATACCAAAGGGACTTTTGCAAGTTTGATAGCCACAACCATGGTGAGCAGCAAAGATTGAGTCACTCCCCTATACAGCTCAATTCCTAAGTCCTTGCTATAGACTTTTACTATGGTAGCTGACCACTGTAACAGACATCTGTACAGACCTTTGTAGTCTATGGGTAGAAACAGACATATACAATACACACAAATACACGGCATGTGTAAATGACTATTCAGTGTATTCCCTGATAATTCATTCAGTAGTTAAAAGATGAAGAGCTCTCAAAGCAAACTTTGTTTAAAAGAAACCTACATGGATCACATCTAGTCACACTATCTGCAACACAGAGAAGCAGAAGAAATTTAATATAGCTAGGTGGAAAGAAACAGTTGATCAGTCCTTTGTAGCAGGTCAACTGGAAAATATCTTACACGCATATTTCCAATGTGATATACAACCATCCTCCATATTAAGCATTGGGAACCACAGATTCCATTGCCAGTTTTCAGAAATGAGAAGTTTACCTTTCAAACTGATAATCCAGCCCTAGTCATTGTGAAAAACAGCATAGTACTGTGGGAAAGGCTGTGGAGGTTGAGGGCATGAGGCAGATGTACTAAGACCTGGATTCTGGGTGACAGACTACATCTAAGCTGTACTAAAGATTTGTTGTGCAGTGCGCCCAGCTTTCTTAGTTCTCTGTTACCAGACATGTTCACTTTCGTTCCCAAGAAAGATCAGAGCAAGAAAAATGGTGAGTGACCATGCCTCACTCCACTGTAGGGATGAAGCAAGTTGGGACCTGAACTGTCTGGGGAGCACTCTGCAATTCTACCACCTAGCAATGAATTTAAAGATGTAGCATCAGTACTTGGATAAAACATGAAAAGAAAAAGGAATTGTCAAACTGTTCTTACAAATAATGTTTTGTTTGGGATTTGTGCTGTTAGACAAGGTAAGTGAATCGCAGAAAGATATAGGAAAGAAATTAATTTTTTAACTCTATACTTCATCTTATAAATTCCAAGACAATTTTTCGTTCACTTCAAAGGATTTCCTTTTTCCTGCCTATGGGAGAACAATTTGAAGTTCTTCTACATCATAACAGCTATCTTTTTCCAGGCTATATTTTAGAGAGAAAGAAGAAGAAGAGCTATCGATGGATGAGACTGAACTTTGACCTTTTAAAAGAGCTTACCTATGAAGCCAAGCGAATGATTGAAGGAGTAGTTTATGAGATGCGGATTTATGCTGTGAATTCTATTGGCATGTCCCGGCCAAGCCCTGCCTCACAACCCTTCATGCCAATTGGTGAGTTTTGCGACTCCATGTTATTTCTAGGACAAAATCAAGACAAGACAATTTTCACCTCTTCTCTTCAATTGCTCTTGTAGCTTAGAAGAATGTGTTAGGAAAAAGACTATCAACCATCCCTATATTATATATTTAATAAACATTTTCCTTTTTAACATTTTCCTCTTCTCTATCTCTCATTCCTCTTCCTGAAGAGCACAGAGGTTCCAGTTTCACGAAATTGCTGATGAATTTTTAGTTGTTATAATTAGAAGTGTGACAGTCAAGCTGGATCTGGAAAGGAGGAGAACTAATTGACAGAAATTTCCCTGTCGCTCGCAGCTTCTCCTGTTCCCTTATGGGTGCAAATATCACAGTATCCCACCCAGTACTCCCTTAATCCCAGCCCTCTCCACAGCTAAAAGGATAGCTGATTAAGAAAATATTTGGGGAATGATTTTCTATAAATAATCCTTCCCAACGCAACAGTGCAGTGTCTACTTCAGTCCCTGCGCAAGGAGCAAACTAGGAGTCTTCAGGAAGCCAGTCTGCTAAGACCATTAGGGAGAAGACCCACAAAAAAACAAATAGCTGGAAACTAAAATGACTAGAGTTGCTAAATCTACAAATATCAGTGAAGGGGGAAAGCCTGCTGAAGGAGATAATGTAAAAGCAGATGATGCAGTGAAGGAGTCAGAAGGAAAGGCTGAACTGCAAGAAGGGTCTCTTAATTCTGGATTTCAAACACACAACGCCTGGTCTGCAACAAAAGAGGTCAAACAAGAAACATCAAGTGGAGCTACTGAAAAAAAAGGTCCAAAGTTTTCATGGGATAGGCAGAGTTTTACTTGATTAAGGATAAAGTTCACGCTTACTGCTTCCGAGAAGAGGTTTGGGGTTTTGATCGTGTACTGTGTGGTTGTGTATGCTCCCAACTGCATTTGCCTCCTGTATGCTGTCCTTGCTACTATGTGAATATGAAAACTTTTGACACAGTTACAGAAATGAAACTGGGTGGTATTTTTGAATTATTTTTTTTACAATAACTTCAGGAACTACGATCAATTTCAATCACAATTTATAAACCCGTATTTAAGTTACTTTATAAGACCTATTACATATATTCAAAAGATGTTCAGTTTATGCCAAATATATCTCTCTTTAACATGATTGCTCTTTGCAATGCATACTAAGTTTTATGGTCGTGTAGTCTAAATGTTATTTTGAAAAAGTTATCTTTCTCTTTGCTTTTTGGAACCTATTATTCCACAGTGTGATTTGTGTGTATTTAGGATTCTCCAGTAAGGATTTTTCTTTATAGTTTTTAAATTAGTAGAAAATAATCATGCTGAAGAAGACTGAATTTAGCTAGTGGTCTTTCTGAACTACACATTTATAAAGAGCAATGAGACACCTGTTCTGAAGAGATATGAAAAAGCTATATCTAAATCAGAATAAAATTCTTCAGCCCCAAAAGTATGTCTCTGTTGTAAATGCATAAATGAAAATCAGTGTTTCTGTAAACATAATCATAACCTTTGGTCATCTTATTCACTGTTAACGAAAATGAGTGAAGTCAAATTTAGCCACTGATGAATTTGGTCTTCTGATTATGTGAATTTTGTCCAATTACAATCAGAAGGTAAGTACAGAATACAAATTATGTGCCTTTTTATTTCTAAACTTCTCTGCAGACTTCTGATGACAATCTGACTCTCTTCTGTAAGTCTTATTTTTTCAATGGCTTTTCTCATAAGGGAGTATCTGTGAATAGGAATAACTATCTTAACATCTTGTTCTCCTTCCTATTATAGGAATCTTATTAAATGAATTATTAGGCATTGCCCTTTACAAATGAGCTTCAGCTAGATTTATTTTATTAAAATAGACAGTGATATATAAATCAATTGCTAACCACTTCTTGTATAGCCTTTGAATTCTTATTGGTATATTGCTATTTCTCAGAATCTACTTCTACATATTTCCTTACAGCTCCTCCAAGTGAACCAACCCACTTTACAGTGGAAGATGTTTCTGACAGCACTGTTTCCTTGAAGTGGAGGCCCCCTGAGAGGATTGGAGCTGGAGGATTAGATGGTTATATTGTGGAATACTGCAAAGATGGATGTAAGTAAGCATGAGTACTAGGAAGCAGCAACATTGAACCTTTTAAAAATACTACAATTGCAATAACATCACCACAATATACCAATAACCTAACCATACCCAGTATGTTTAAATTTGAACTCAAATCTATGTCTAACATCCTTGCTAATCCTCACCATACTTACCATGTGACTCTCATACCAACCATGTCTTCTTCACAATCATCATAAATTTTAATACAGATAAGTAATACAAAAATATCTTGCTGTTCTATAGTCACTATTATACTTTTGTATCATTCACAAATTGCATAGTCCTTAAAATGAAACTGTGATAACATCAGTCAAACTTGAAAGTAACCGTTACCCGATCACATTTAATATGTGTGCTGATAATAAAAAGTGTAACAGTACCATATCTACAATACTCAATGTATTCTGATGCCACAATAAAAGTCAAAAAAGTCAAACAACAAATTTATAATCACTTAATGATGAAATTTTCCCTGACACTAGGCTTGACTGCCCTATAATCTAAAGCAGGGGGTTCACAGTGTAGAATTTATCCAGAAATAATTTATAGTCTTTAACAACATTATGGAATTATCAGAATCAGTATGTCATTTTCACAGAAGAATGATTTTTCAGTCATATTTCCATGTATTAGAATAACTAAAGAAGCACTAAAAATTATTTTCTGTGGTGTCAATTCAGAAGTAAATAATGAATTCCAACAGTTATGTGTTCTATATTGTTTTCAGCATATGTGGCTCTCACAATCTGTTTGGACATCCACAGGAGATATATTTATTCCAGGAAAGAAAATAATAAAGTTTTGCTGTTTTGCTAAAATTGTCTCCCCTCTCTTGTAATGAAAATAAATGTCAGAAAGTCTCATAGCCAAAGGAACTACTGAAGGTGGTTCCCTTATCCTTAGCTATTTTGAATAACAAAGTGTATAAATTCCTTATCTCCATGTGTAAACACATCTACTTGATCCCTTTTAAGTGCAGTGTTGCAACATAAATTCATTTTACCTTAACACAAATTTACTTTCAATTGTGAACAAGGCATCAGTTTGGAAAAATAATGTACTATTACAATATGCAAATTCTGTACTTACAGCTACAGAATGGATTCCTGCTCTTCCTGGCCTAACTGAACGCACTTCTGCACTGATTAAAGACCTGGTCACGGGGGACAAACTTTATTTCCGAATAAAGGCTATAAACTTGGCTGGTGAAAGTGGAGCAGCAATAATAAAAGAGCCTGTTACTGTTCAAGAAATCCTGCGTGAGTATCTATACTGAATAAATCTTATTCCTTTATTTCCTCTGGTCAACATTCTGCCTTTATCTACGAATAACACCCATACAGCTCTTTCACTTCTGGGTGCCCAATATCTGTTGACTCTGAGAACATCACTATAATGCACAGGTCTTATACTTCTAAAGCATAGCTCTTACAATAAAACCCTGCTTCTTACTTTCAAAATATGCCCATTTCACCTCTTGCAATGACACTGTCAACATTTAAGAAACATATTTTTTAGTATTTAGTTCTCTTCTTGAAAAGTTGTTATATTACTGCAAAATGACTGTGTTGGCTATGGCAAGTGATCTATTTACCTCATTGTCTAAGATTATTAATTAACACCCTGTGTGTCACCCAAGAGCAGTAGAGTTTAATTCATTTGACTGGAGTCTGAAAGACATAAAGAGCTGCTAATAGTGGATTCCTCAACCTCGGCTCTCACAAAGTGTCTGCTGGAGTCTCACTAACAGTAAAATGAGCCAGTGTAAATGAAACAAAGTTGTAATGCATCTCAGTACCAAGTGGTCATGAAAACAGATGCTCCAACTGTATGTTAAGAAATTCTTTCTCTAAATGACAGGGAAAAGAAGTGTTACATGGAGAACACAGAAAGCTTTCCAGTGAGGTAGAGGAAAGTAGAGACTAGCCATAAAAACACTCAGTAAGGTACTTTTTTTGTTAGTGAAAAAAGTAAGCTCCTACAATGAGACTCCACTCATTTTCTTAAAGAAAGAGCTGTAACTGAATGACTGGAGAAAAATAAAGGAAATCTATTAACGGCAATTTACAAGAAGCTGCAGTATCAATACAGCAATAAATAAATCATAATCTATAATCACTCTTTTGCTCCAATACAGTCTTTGTTCCATCTTTTATACTGAACTAAAAAGTTTTCCAAAGAAACAAAGTCCACATAGAAAACTAACTTCCAACAGAATTTACCCAAATTTGGCATTTCAAATGTGACAGTTTCACAAATCCAGCTGTCACTGAAACATGCTCAACTGTAAATATACATCTGAGACTTGATACTAAATTTTTATCCAGACAAATACATTTGAAACTACTTAGAGAATGAGCTACTCCATAAAAGTATAAACAGTGTTTCCACAATTTTCTAATGCTTACAATTATCTAAGTCTCTTCTCTTAGGTGTGCTATAATTAATGTTGCAAATTACCAAAAGCTTTGTATTTAATACATTAATGCTTAACTGCAGAACGTCCCAAATTCTGGCTGCCACGCCATCTCAGACAGACTCTGGTGAAGAAAGTGGGTGAGACAATCAATATTGTGATCCCTTTTCAGGTATGTATTTTGTCATGGTTATTTTTCATTACTTACCTAAAGTAGTTTCCCTTATGCAAGTTCTCATTGCTTCACTGCTTAAGCAGTATTACACAAGTACAGATGGTGATTCAGGAAACCCTCTCAAACATTTGAGGAGGGGGAGGGAATCAGTCTTTTTATCAGTCATAATTTTTTTACAGACAGAGTTTCTTCCTTAATCCCTCCTTTTGGGGAAGAAGAAAAAGTAAGTAGTTTAAATAAGTGCAAGGCTATCCTTGCTTATTGAGCACAGAGAAGTAGACTAAAGTGTAAGAATTCAACTGACTACTCTTCTGGAATCAAGGTAGATGGTGTTACTGGGCAACTTCTTTATCAAAAGTGTGTATGTTTATTTCTGAAAGGCTGACTACAAAAACCAGAACTTGCACATAAACAAAAGAACACAGTTGGCCCTATGTAGAATGTGTGTGTGTGTGTATACAAAGAGCAGCTTGGGCATTACTTCATGTGAGCTGAAAGTGTAAAAAGCACAGCATGATAAGGATTATCAAGGGTGCATGTATGTAACTACACATGTCACTATGTCATGCACAAAGCTGCTAAAATATACACAAAGACTGACCTAACCAGTCACCCTGTCTTAGCAACTATCTATTTGTAAAACATCACACACATTTTTTCAAGTGAAAGACAATAGTATCAATACATTGTGAAAATGAGGGTGTGTAAGGAAAAGATTTTCTAAGTGAAACAAAACAAAAGAAATTGTATATTAAAGATTCTGGCCTTAACAGAGATATCCTTAGTAATATATGATTTAATAAATTTCTTAATTTCTCTACACTGCAGTGTTGACATTTATGAAAATGTAATATTTTAGTGAAGAGCTTTGAAATATCCATATAAAAAGCACATAATAATGAAAAGCACATAATAATAACAATAATTTATATTTTGCATATAAAATGCAAAAATATTTTTTCAGCATGAGAGATATATGTGCACACATCACCTATATTGTTTTGCTTGAGCAGTACCAACAGGGAAAAAAAAATCTATTTGAGTAAAATCGATGTAAACTTAAATGCATATATCTTTTTGCTCTGTGGCTACTGGGTTACATGACAAGTTGTTTTTTCACAGAGATATATCTAATCAGTACACAACTGCAAACCCATACATGGAGTAACTATCTTGAATTGCATGGTTACATTATTTCAGTGTAATCACAAGGGTTTTTTTCTTTCACATTTCTTATCTCCAAAATTGCTAAAGTGACCCTTTCACTGAGGTCTAGCCACGTGCAAAATTGAATATTTGTATACCTGCTATTTCTAAATTACACAATTCTTTAAAAAACCCTACATTAAATAAACAGATATTTTTGCTGCTTTGATGTCCAAGTTTAAGAAGAATTGCATAAATTTGACAAGTTGTCCCATAAGCAGAAGAACTGATAAAGTTTGGCGTTTGAGAGATTTGTGTCTTATGTCCCCTTGTGCTGATTTTGGTCCGGGTAGTGTTAATTTTCTTCATAGTAGCTAGTATGGAACTGTGTTTTGAATTTGTGCTGAAAACAGTATTTATAATTTAGAGGTGCTTTAGTTACTGCTGAAAAGTGTATATACACAGAGTCGAGGCCTTTTTTGCTTCCCACTAGACTCTTCCAGCAAGTGACATGCTTAGTTGCTGGTTGGGGTTAAAACAGACATCCCCTTATCATCACCTCCTCTGCTAAGAGCAGCCTCATAATATTCCCTGAGATTTGCCAGTTCTTTGCCCTGTTTCCCTAGGTAGTCCTAACTGGTATGTCCTCAGTTCCCCAACCAGAGAAAGTACATATAGCAGCTAATCCAGAGCTTCATTAATCCTGCCTGATCATTCAGCTGTTACCCAACAAAATGGATAAAGTCCCAGTCTTCCCTGACTTTTCCTCAGTGGGGACATTAACTGAGGTTTTAGTGTTTCACCCTGTTATCAGCTTTCACAAAACTGTACTGAGATAAGAGATTTCTAGTGCTCTGTCAAATTTGGACAAATTGAACCAACTGATTCAAAAGTTATTATTAGCTGATTGACAAATCATTGTCTCCTAAAAGATAAGGCTAGCAAAAAATGCTAAGATCTATCCATCAAAACCAGATTTTACTCTAAGAACAAAGCCAAAGGACTTCCATTCAAGAGGTATTTTCTGAGAGAATTCAATTTGTTATAGTGTTGAAGTACAGCTTTTACAATACCAGGAATTGTGGCTATAGCCATTTAGAATATATAAAACTGATGATCATTCAAAAAAGAACCAGAAAGGCAAATCAAAAAGAACCTTTCCCTTTACATTTAAAAAAAAAATTAAATCACTGACCATTTCTATTGCAGAGAGGTAGATACAATTAACCATTATCTAATGGAAGAGGAAGTCAGTATCTTCTACTATTTAAAGTTTCTGCGCAACCCTACCAGTGACCTCCATGGCCACTACTGCGAAATTCTATGAAATACATTGTCAGGGTATCCTGGACTTAATGCTACTTGCAAATTGTAGTGGTTTGATCCTGGCTGGATGCCAGGTACCCACTCCTGCTGCATAAATCTATTCAGATTTTCAGATCAAAATGTACAGAAAAGAAAGTACAACATTGTTACTAACCCCTTTTCTGTTGAGTGTATTAAGCAGCTGGGACATTATTCTTCCTTCAAAATGAACTATATGGACACGTTATTGAAGAGGTATTATGTGCTACTAGTGAGTAAAATTCACAGTATTGATAAGCAGCCTTTTTACCCATCATATATGTGTGAATATAAACCTCTAAGTGCATTTAAATTCATTCTTCCTTGGCTATGGACTCCCAAGAGTTTCTCTGGTGTGCTATTTAGCCACTCTGTCACTCACTGCTCTCTCTCAGATTACCTATTACACATTGCAGAAATCCAATCCTCTGACATATGTATTAGGAACATGCTTTCTATCTGTTTATGCTTTTCACAGTCTATAAATACAAGAGTATATGAAAACCAACACTTTGAACACTTGCAATCTTTCACTGGCACTCATAGCACATCAAAAAAGGAGGTGCTATGAGTGAACATATCTGATCAACCACACTACAACACCAGCAGTAAAAATCTTGTAATGAATCTGAAAACCTGCCAAGCATTTTTCTTGACAAATTTGAAATTTAAATGAAATGTCCACATAATTATAGCATTTTAAGAAGATTATTTTTATTTTGAAAGCATTCCTCTGGTCAAATTTTTCAAGCAGAATCCCCACATGATTTTCAAATATACACATATGTATGTGTATGTGCATGTGTAAGTAAAATAGAGTCAATTCTTGTCAAGTTCACTAATAAGACATGGATATGGAAAATAAAACATACAACAACCAAAACCAAAACTTGTTCAGGAATTTCTACTATGCCTTCCAGCTGAAGGGAAGCCAAATCTTACTCTAATAGGTTCTTGTAAGTGTTCTACATAATGAGACCAGGGTAACGGTACACTAGAATTGGACAAAAGTATCTTATATCTATTATTTCATAGCTACAGGCCTGAGGTACTCCTGAGTATGCTCCTTGGCAGAAAGCTGTAAGAAAATTATTTGCCAGGTAGAGAAAATGGAAAATCCAAAACCATTGCTCATTCAAGGTTTATTATCATTCCTGAGCTAAAATAAATTACAATATATCTGATGAGTTAGATGTCAGAGAAAAGAGACATCTATGAACAAATAACAATTCCTAGCTGTTTTAGAAGTCCTTTAAGTATGATTTGAACAGATCTTGCCCTGAATCTTATAAAAGATGAAGTTAGTTTTTTTAGTACCACTGAAAAAGAAATGATACTGCACAGACTTCTGAACAAATACCAGAGAAACCTGAAATAAAGATGTAGCAATACATAAAGATTCATTAGCATTCTGCCTACCTTTAGACCTCAATCTAGGTATCTTATCTCCCTTTGGAGGCTAAGGAAAGAGACACAGTCTTTCAGAGTATGTTCCAGACACTCAGTGGATTGAGGAGCCTTCTAGAGCTGCTTTCTCTGCTGTTTACTGGAGGCATAGTGTCCTAATTTCAGACTTAGACTTCAGATGCAGGGCAACCTAAGCAGACCTGGCTGCTCTCTTGGAAGGTCTCACTTTCCCTCCCCACACATTTGAACTGCTCCAGACCTGTGCTGCACTGTTTCTCCATGGTATCTGGCAGAAACTTAAAAAACTTCACCGAGTGGTTTTTTGTTAGATTGACTATTAATACACTTAATTAATATGACATGGCCACTTTCTGTTATCTTTGGATTCTTGGTTTGGAGCTGTACTGTGGAAGTAGCACTCCAACAACTTTGGAAGAAGTAAATATTATCTACCGTGTTCCCTGGAAATAGCTGAGTGACAAGCTCACTGATTCCACAATGCCATTTCCCAGGGGTGTAGCAACACTGACTGCTTAGGCTAAGAGTCACTAAAACAATTTTGCAAAGCAGAAAGAATTATACAGTAAGTTTCACATTCCAAGATTTCAACATGATAGTAATTTTTCAAAAGATCTCAAAAATGCCTGGGGACAGAGAATTAAATGTTTAAGAAAGGGAGGAGAAAGGGGGCAGAGCTAATAAACTCCACAAATCTATGAGAGGGCTGCTAATAACAATCAGAACAAGACACACAACATATTGGCTTCATTGTTGCCTGGGAAAGAGTACTAGACCAACAAAAGCATATTGTTTCTGGGTTTTTTCCCCAATATAATTTCAGTCTCTAACTAAATGGTATTCTCAGAGCATGGTGCCACTGAACCACACGGATGAAAGAAGAAATTGTAAAGTATTTGTAGAGTTTACTATTGCAACTCCACATCTTACATTAGGCTTTCTAGATTTATAGATCACTAACAGAAAAATGGAAATAGATTACAACCTAAGAATAAAATCAAACCTTTTTTCTTTTCTCTCCAGGGTAAACCAAGGCCCAAAATCACTTGGCTAAAAGATGATCAAGCTCTAGACTCCAAAGATGTGGGTATTCGGAACAGCAACACAGACACAATCCTTTTCATCAGAAAGGCAGAGCTTCATCATTCAGGAGCTTACGAAGTCACTCTTCAGATAGAAAACATGACTGATAAAGTTGCAATAACAATACAAATCATAGGTAAGAACCAAACAACATCAAAAATAAGCAGATCGTGCAAAACAAAATAGTAGCCAGACGGAGGCAATCCAAAGATCTAACAACCTCAGGATCCCTTCTCTGTCATTGCTTGATTGCAGATAACTAAGAAAAAGCTTAGAGCAGGGCTAGCAGGTCACTTTGTTTTCCTACTGTTTTTTCCCGGTTTGAAATTATTTGTGCCCGAGAGGCTTCAGAGGATGAGGGATTTTCTTTGTATTCCATAGCTCTTCAGGGATTTCTTTTCTTGTATAATTTTATCAAATCTCTGTTTTAATCCAGTTTAGTTTGAGAATTCAAACATCCTTTCATAAGGAATTTCAGTTTAAGAACATGTATCTATTTGTTTTGATTTGACTCTGTCTCCTGACAATCTCATTTGATATCCATACAGTTTTGTATCAGAAAAAAACATGAATAATCATTCGCCTTTTCATGTTACTCATGATTTTGTAGCTTTCAATCACACTCTCCTCAGTTAACTTCCTCAGGTTTTAGGCTCTTAATTTGATTATTTTCAAACAGACATCATTCCATATCTTTGATCATCCTTATCAATCTTCTTCCTACCACATCGAGGAAGAAAAAAAAATTTGAGATTTCTGGTGTTCTTAGGAATACCATGCTGTTTTCAAGGAGGGAAACACAAATCTTGGAACAGATGTACTCTTACTTGTTTTTTCATTGGATAAGGATATTGAAGATAAAATAAATGCAATAATATACCTCTACAGTTCCAAAAATTAGAAATTACAACAAGACACAATCCTGCGAATTTGGAAATTCACACTTAATGCCTTATTCTTTTAAGAGTGTCTAGTTAGCCTGAGGCTTATTCTCTATTATACAATTTCTATTCTCTTTTCTAGTGACATTTTAAAGGAATGCCTTGTCAAAGTTTCCATTGGGATTTTGTGAGATATATTCTGAGATCTTGCCTACTAAGATTTCATTAATGTTCCGCCAGAGTTCTTCTATTTAAAATAATCCCAAGTCTGCTCAGAGAAGCTGTTGGATGCCCCATCCATGGAAGAGTTCAAGGCCAGACTGGATGGAGCTCTGAGCAACCTGATCTACTGCAAGATGTCCCTGCCCATGGCAGGGGGATTGGAAGTAGATGATTTTATGGTCCCTTCCAACTCAAACAATTCTATGACTCACAGGAGTAGTGCACCCTACACACCAGAATACCTTTCCAAAACTGGTTAATGACTCTTGATTGTAGCCACTGCTCTTAGAGCATAGTATCAAGTATCTTCCACCCATCGTTTGATATTGTAGAAGGTCACAAAAACACATCCATGTACCATTGTTAAGGTGTTATTGCATATAGAAAATAAAAGCCTGGGAAAAAAGCAATTAATCACAAAGATTAATACACGTCAGACTTGAGGACAGGCATTAAACTTTTTACTTCTTGGGCAGCTTTCTCAACTGAAAGGGAGTAAGTGTACTTCATTTAATTCATGAACAAGAAGAGAAAGAGCTTGTAACATTTGCAGATACTTCTGCAACCAGGTCATCTACTCTGATTCTTTATAATGTCATCAGAATGACATCTTTTCAATTTTTCCAACTGCACTTTTTGCTCTCCAGATTTTATATTCTCTTGGTAGGACAGAAATATGGGTGACTCAGGAACTCTTTCTCTACTACTGGTGATGCTTCATGTACCATAGAATGGTATGCTGGAAAACAAATGCAGATTTCAGAGATACGAGTCAGTCAGTGATTCTTTGAGATGTATTTTCATCAGCTAATTTCCCTCGGCAAATGTCTAATATGAAGAAATAACGGTTGTGGCCTCAGCCCCTATCTTTTCTTGGAGTAATGAAAGAATGCAGGTGACCAAAAGCTCTGCTGCTATGTCAGTTCCAAAGAAGAGAAAACACTTCTATTCCTGCTATCACCCTCTCTTGTTACCAAAATAGTTGCTGCCATTTAATTTAGAGAATGACAAAATATGCATTTTCAGTATGTTAAATACTTTCAGAAAATTCTTGGATAATGGAAGTATCTCCAATCTCTGAAGAATATAGTTCTCTCAACCTTTTTTTCCCCCTCTATGTGAATCAATAATTTATGTCTTACATTATGCCTTCTATTGACTGAAGCAAACTTCAGTTCTTTTTTTAAACCGAATTAATAATTTTTCTCATTATTTGGAAATATACACTGTCATTTATTTTTAAAGATCATCCACATTATCTCTTCTTCCCATGCTATAAATTTCAGCAGTTTACAAAACTACTCAGTTGAGCTTGTGCTGAGGGTAACACAGAATATTTCCTCAGAATATAAATCTCCACTTTAACACAGTGTCCTACTGCAGAAAATAGTCTTGTACAGAAGCATCATCAGGTTTAACTTTTCCCATCCTCTGTTCACAAGAAGAGATGAATTGTTTAGTACTAAGAAAAGAATATTGAATAGGTATTCTTGCAGATATTCCTGCAGAGTGCATTCTCATCAAACCACAAAGATCAAGAATATAAAAACCATTTAGCAAATTTACCTATCCCTACCTTTTTTAAGGTCGCCCTTCACACATATGCATGAAACATTCTTCTCTTCAAATCAGAAGAGATTGATTCTATGTAGTGAAGATACACATACAGAAAAATAACTAGATTTTTTTCTCTTGTAATTCAAGATAACAACAAATACATCTCCACATCTCCACATCTCCATAAGCAATGTTTTTCATTTGACAACACGTTGCCATTCCCTATTTCAGAAACAGGGAAGAAAGTAAAAGAAGGTTTTACCTGGTTGGTAGCTGTTGAGAGACACAGAAGATGGCAGGTTTTTCTCTGAAATGTTATCATCAGATAGGAAGAAAGAAGATGATAAATGGAATGAGAGCAATTCATTCCACATTCCTTGTCAGACTTCATGCAGTGTTCCAGTTGGCATGACTTTGAAGGAGGACAGAAGGAGTTACATCTAATTATAAAGTAGTCTTCCATTCCAAAGTATGCCAGTGCAAAGAGAATTTACACAATATGCTTATTATATAAAGTCACAGTTACCCTAATAACAAAGGCTGGTTTATTACTGGTTTGCATATCTTTCTTTAAGGAATTAAATTACAAGCAATCTATAATTCCTTTCCACTGCTCGTCTCAAACCTACATCCATCAGACCCTTACATTTTCCTAATTTTTCCAGCTTAGCTACAGAAAGGGGAGACAGGTTCCATTCAGCTATCTAGAATGATCTTGAACTATTTTTCACTCAATCACAAGATCAACTACCCAGCCCTCCCCAACAGGTCCCGTAACCGTGTGCAACAATCTAATGAATCAAAAAGGTGAACAAGAGTCTTCAAATTAAAAGAGACAGGAATATTATTTAATAAATCTAATTGAAATTTTAGCATTAGACTAAACAACATTGGTATAAATATGAATGACCATTAAAAAGGAGGAAAGAAAATTATTATATTTTCGTAATTTACAGTTTTTCTATGTATCTCCAGGTATCTTATCTGGACACAGAGTTCTGTATCTCTTAGAGAGTTCATTCTTTTTCTAAATATTACAGAGAAATGTCAACTAGTGGGCAAGCTAATGAGCACTGAGCCAACAGGAAAAAGTAAGGTATATTCCCATGTGGGTGGCATTCCTCAAATGGAAGGCATATATACCCCATTGGCTGGTTGTTATATCAATGTAGCTAAATAGCCAAGGAATTGCATTGAGGTAACAAAGTAAGTAACAAAACTGTAGTTTAAGGAGTTAATCGCATCCATCGACACAAACTTCTTCCCCCAATTTAAAAAAAGAGATTGTTTCATTCCTATGTTACTAATTCTAGGATATTGCCTATTTCTCAATAAGTTTCATGCCTCTCAAAGAAGCATTAAGAGAGTATTTGAAAATTTACCAACTGTCTTGCTTACAGTTTTGCATAAAATTACAACTTTGCATAAACTGTGTTGTTATGTAATGCTATAGATCGCTATCAAGTTCTATTTTTTTCCCCTGCATGGGAGGAAATGACAAAGCTCCTGAACAAAAAACTAAGGGGTTTTTTCATGTCTCCTCTGCAGACAAGCCTGGTCCTCCTCAGAATATAAAGCTTGTAGATGTTTGGGGATTTAATGCAGCCCTGGAGTGGGCACCTCCCCAAGATGATGGCAATGCACAGATTTTGGGCTACACAGTCCAGAAGGCTGACAAAAAGACAATGGTAAGAACTTGCCTTGAGTCCGTGACTTTGTATGGAATTTAAACTAGCACCTGCTCTGGAAACACAGAGACTTGAGGGAAATGACTGAGTTCATGGCTCTCACTTGTGTGTCCAAGGTGTCCTGTGGCATATCAGAGGCAGTTAAACAGTAAAATCAGAACCTAAAATAACCCCAAAAGTTGAAATATAGAACTGCATAAAATGCTCAATAGAAAATGTAAGAGACCAACTGTGTGCCATCTCTGGTGGTGACTGCACAGGTAGCTCTACTTAGAAGGTGGAATTACATTCTTTACTTGGAATTACATTTTTCATAAATGCAGCAGAGAACTGAAGTGGAGGAAGCAAGAGTTAGACTTGAACTCAGATGCTGGACATAGTACATACATACTTGGAGAGGTATGTATGCCAGGCAAACTGGAACATGTCTTTCTCATGGAAATCCTCATGAAGTAATCACATTCCGAGGACACATCTTGTACCAGATCCCCGAGATATAAGTATGGCTAAAATGTAGAGTTGAGGGATTTTATTCTCAAAATGCAAGTATTCATACATCTATCATACCCACCAGAATATGAAAGTAAGAAAATAGATCAGCTGATCTTCACAGAAAGGAACATAATATTTGTTTCACAGGTTAGTGTTAATTACCTATCTACCTGTCTTTTCCTTGTAGCAAAAAAAAATCTCCATACCAAAACTAGCACCATGCCTGACTTCTCATAACATCTTTCTAAACAGTATAGTCTTGTTACAGGAATGGTATACTGTTTTTGATCACTATCGTCGCACAAACTGTATAGTGTCAGACCTGATTATGGGAAATGAGTATTTTTTTCGAATCTTCAGTGAAAATTTGTGTGGATTGAGTGAAACTGCTGCAACCACCAAAAATCCTGCCCATATCCAAAAAACAGGTAACATATTCTTCAAAACAAAAATCACAAAAGCCACTAAGTACTAGAAGTAATACACTGGAAAATGCAAAATACAGTCTTGCTAAATGCACCACTAAAGATATTTTCATTAACTAGCACTTATAAACAATTTTAGCATCAACAGCCCTTTTCTAGACAGATCTCCTGTACTAATACGAATATCTCTTAAAAATATTTAATCACATAGTCTTCCTAAACCGTATTATGTTTAGAAAATAATACAACTTGGGGATTATATTCTGGGGTTAAAATTCTAAGATGTCTGTGATGAAGACTTTCCCTGCAGACATATGGCTGTTGTATTTTTAACAGAATAAGAAAACCCATGATTGCCAAGACCTTTTACCTTAACTAACACATTGAACACGAGGTATGTTTTAGAGTGAAGTGTATTTAAATATTTGTTACATCACAAATCCCAAAAGCTTTGAAGCTTCTCTAAATCATTCAGGAAAAACAAATTACAAATAGATTGCACGTAAGTCAGCAGAATCAAAAACACAGTTCTTACTATTTTGTTTCTTTGAATTGCAGGCACTACTTATAAGCCACCTAGTTACAAAGAGCATGACTTCTCTGAGCCTCCTAAATTCACTCACCCTTTAGTAAACCGGTCTGTGATTGCTGGATACAACACCACACTCAGCTGTGCTGTAAGAGGAATCCCCAAGGTACAGATCACAACTGTCATTGATATCGTTGCATCAAGCCAAGATGCTGCCTTAGAGTCCACATCAGTTCAGCATGGCTGGAATGTAACTTGGCTGTATTAAGAAGATGTAGAAGTCACCCAGTCATCTCCCACCTTGGTCGCAGTTGCTGGTTAGGCAGAGAGCAAGGTGCAAGCATGTGGGTGGCTGTGCCCTCAGTGGGTGAATGCAGTACAGGAGACAGAGGGAAGAACAGTCACTGCTTGTGGTAACACCATGCCATTGAAAATATATCATGTGTGCACACTCACTGAAGAAGGTAAACAACAACAAAATACCTCGTCTCACAATCTACACTTTGCTCTCTTCAAGGTTTCAAGAAAAAAGCAGCTAATGTAATACACTGCTCCATTAAGCTAAGTGATACATAGGAACAGCAGATTTTCTGTTACACTGGTACATCCATATAAGATTATTTAGTCAGAGTTATTTTACAAAATTATCTAGAATAAGTCCCTCTCTCTCTCATGTGTGATGATTTTTTTTCAGGGGTTTTGTTGGTCTGGTTTTTTTTTAATCTCACAGGAATATTTTCTCAGTCTAAATACATTTATTGAAGTCTCTCTAAAGAGTACAAAAATATGTGCTATTTTGTTAGTCAGGAACAAGCTGTAAAAACTGCATCAGCCAGGGGCTAAATTTAGGTTTCTCAAAAAAGGGAAATAGGGTTTTTTATCCTCAGGGAAAGAATTTACCGTGTTATGACATAATTATAAATTTAAATTAGTACAACCGCAAAAAATGCAAACCCCTTCTCCCTTCACCTTCTGGCTGCTTATTTCCAGCTTCTTTCACTTCCTCATTCCTGCGAAAGGATCTGATTGCTGCACTCAGCAAAACATGTAACATAATTGCTCAGAGTCCAAATTAACTCAGAAAAAAAATAAAAAGTCTTTACACAATCATTTGCTGCAATTCATTGGATGAAGAAGGAGCTCCAGAAAAAACTCAAATACAAAAAGGAAGCCTATCCATGTAAATAGCTGCAAAAGAACATTACAGAAGAAACACCAGCAACTGTAGGCACAATCCATCCTCCAGTAGCTGCCTCAGCTTAAAAATGACAGTGTTAGTGACGATACTCCCCCTTAGTTGACTGACATTTTTGTGCATCTGCATCTACTTTGTTCAGTTTCCGTGATTTTAAGAAGATTTTGGAAAAACCTTCTCAATTTTACAGCTCTTAAATATAGCAGTATTTAACTCTGGAATGCAAGCATGCTAGCTCATCCTTCCACATTAGCTTCAAGGATCCAAATAGACCTCAGCCTACAGTATACCTGATACTCTTAGAGGAGCTTTTCCAGATACATCTTTACACTCGCACTGCCCAAATTAACAAAATGTTAACAAAGTCTTAACGAAATATTTCTGTAACTACTACAGTACTCTGAAAAAGGTCTTTTTCACAGAGAGTGGTTTATGTTGATGGAGCTTTCTAGTTCTGAGTAACTATAGATTCTGAAGCATACCTCAGATATGACTTGTATGGCATGGAAAAGTTACCACTTCAAGCAGAGACAATACTCATGCTCTGCTAGTAGAGAATTATAGAAAAGATAAATAATCAGAAAGATAAAGAGGCTATAGAAAAAAAAAAAGGGCAAAAAATGTTAAGGCATGAAAAATTCCAGCTGATACCTTTCAAGAAAATTAAGCATGGCAACTGGGATGCACTGGAATGTTATACCACAGGTCAAAGACAAAAGTGATTCAGTAGATTTGAATGCACTCTATAAAAACACTGCAGTAGTTTTGGTTTATATGGATGAAGAAACGGAAGACACTAATTCTGAAAGGAAAACAGATAAATGCAAAGCCTGGTCTTCTACTCTTTAAACACTGCTTCTTCATTATATGTACTAATGATCTCGAAATGAACAAAAGCAGTTTGTTTCTGATCAGATTTTCATTTTCAGAATTTCATTTATAAAATTAAAGGCACATTTTCAGATACTAGAAACAAAACATAAAAACTTCAACTGGTACAGAACCAACCACTTGAGTCCTCAGCTGAAGCCAACAGGAACTTTATTTTGAAATTCCTTAAGGTTCTAAAGATGTGTTAAAGGGTTTGTAAAATCCTTTCCCAGTCCAAAACTTGGCAGCCCAATTTGGTCACCCAACATCTGTGGAAATTCATGACACTTCTGCTCTAATTGTCTGTACTGTTTAATTCCCCTTCTGCAACATGTTTGTAGCATTCAAATATATTTTAATAAGAACAATTAAATAACTTCTGAATGAAAGAATTTTTAGCCAGTTTGTAGAGCTGGCTATTTTTAACTTGCAATAAAATAGGATTCATTTTCTACAAGCTACTTGAGTATTAAAGGAGATTGACCTTCTGAATTACTTGTTTCATGAGTTTGCACTGAATGAGAAGGTCCTTGAAAAATTATTAACACTGCTGTATTAACAGCTCTCATAATGCCATTTAGCCTTTGATGGCTAAATAAAACCTGCAAAATCAAGTGTAAATCTTCTGTTTTCTAACTCCTATCTTAAAATTCTTCTTTTATGTTTTTCAGCCAAAGATATCCTGGTATAAAAACAAAATGGATCTCTCTGGGGATGCCAAATACCGCATGTTCAGTAAACAGGGTGTGTTGACCCTGGAGATCCGGAAGCCCACCCCATTTGATGGTGGCATTTACACCTGTAAAGCTGTTAATGAATGTGGTGAAGCTGAAATAGAGTGCAGACTGGATGTCAGAGGTAATCAGATGAATCTTATGGATAACATTAATACTTTAATGATGATAGAGTAATGGATAGCTAAAAGAAAATAAAATCATAGTTCCCCTTCATCTAACCCTGACTTCTTGGGTGGTTTATAAAAAGTTTGTTAATCATGTGCACCAGCAAGGTCATTCTTTTCATTCTAAAGTGTTATGACAGAACTAGGTTACTTGCTAGGTAATACAAATCTGAAGGTGGACTATTACACCTCTGATAATATTTCTAAAGAAGATACTTAGCGCTGGAATGGAGGACGATGTACAAACATTGCATGAAGAATAATTTTATTATGCTTTGTGCCTACTCTGTAATTGGAAGTTTTAAATTAAGTCATTAGCTGTTAGATTTATGTAAAAGGTTGTGCGTGCTACATCACAAACATTTTTTGAACATTGCCAATTTTTTTGTTATTTTTGAAAGGACCAGAAAAAAAAAGTCACATGTTTATAACACAGTAAGAAATAACGACTAAATATTTTTGGTAAAGACGCCAGTACTGCATCTATTTGTCAATATAAATTTATATAGCACCACTTTAAATGCTCAAAACCAGCAAAAGCTAAGGAAGTGACCTATGCAACAGTAAATGATGGAAATTTTGAAAGGACCAGACAGCCTGAAGGTATTTCTATACTGCAAGGAGATGAATATTTGAATCAATGCTAACTCTGGAATATGTCCACAGTATACTTGGCAGTGCTGGGAGCCAAAATCCTTACATCTTTCTCTTCATGACTATAATGTAAGGTGTAGACATGGCTCAAAGCTTAATACTATCATCATCTGAAGCTTGATTTATGAATATTAAATCTTCTTAGATTTATAAACAACTACTACAGTGCTTTCATATTTCGCTTTCAGCACCAAGCCTAAATTTAAAATTAGCATCCTTTAACATCTGATAATCTTTTTTTTATTTTTTTCATTCCCCAGTACCTCAGTAAAAGTCTGAATTGCAATTCATCTGCAAATCAAGGTAAGAATCAACTCAGCTGGATAAAGGAGCAATGTCTGTTTGGTTAGATACAAGATTAAGCAGTCATTAGATATACATGGTAGAGACCTTACAGAATGTTTATAATGTTGGTGGGAGTATGTGTACTTGCTTTGATTTCTGTTTGGGTTCTTTTTAATAATCATAATAAGACCACACTCCTTTAAGGTAACTTATTTGATCTATTTTAAGTCAGTATTTCATGTGTCTCCACCTCTAATATGCTGTGTCTGTGCAAAAATTTGAAAGAATAACCAAATACTTTGTTGACATTTTTTCTTAACTGATTACAAACACCTCAAGAGACTGTTATTTATTAAAATAAGGCTAACTAGTATCAATAAATTTGCTACAACAATGAAAGCATAGTTAAAATTAAAACACCTCTAGAACTGTAATGTACATTTTAGATTTTAAAAGAATGAAAGAGCTAGAATAGCAATTGGGTAATTTATAAATTAATAAATTAAATTAATAAATTTATTAATTAATAAATCCTTCTCCCCATTCTCTGTCTCAGCATTAGAATGGAACTTGAAAAGAAGAAAACTGAAGAAATTAATGAAGGATAATTACAGTAGGAGTCATGCTCACCTTAAAAGTCATTTTATATATGTGAACTAGGAGGCAGCAGTGTCTTGAAATGTCTTGCTTACTCAACATATTTTCAGACCATATTTCCTCTTTTCATATATCTATTTTAGTTATATTGCCATTGTCTCCACATGAAGTAATTGAGAGAAATCAAAATAAAACTTTTCCCCCCATTACTTTGGTAAAATATTTATGAAAAAAACCGCTGCATTACAATTACACAAAAAAATTTAAAGCCAGTCCTTTCCTAGCATCTGAAACAAATGTAAATTCCATAATTTTACAGTTTACTCCATTTTTGCTTTGCAGAACTCTGACATTTTTCAAAAGAAACAAGTAGATCAGAATTATGAAACCACAAAAAATTGTATTTAACCATCTTTCATTATATTCATCTTTGTACAATAGAATGTAACATTTATTCCCACTGTTCTCACTGTCAATGAGTGCTTGAACTATCCATGCTGTGCTTGAGCAGATCTCTGCAGAACCGTGTCCAAAACGTACCATTTGGGAATGTCTGGCTATAGCTAGTGTCCTGCTTTATATAGAAAATGGTTCCTTTGATAGTTACTCACTACCTGTTTTCTAGCTTTTAAAAGAGACAACAGCACAGAAGTCCAGTTATTAGATGTTTTTGCAACCAATCACAGGCATCATACTTATTTACAGAGATGATTTTGCACATCAGATGAAACAGTGGAAGATCTAACAAGAAAGATTGTTTGCATGCAAATGAAAAGTTTCAAAGCAAAAGCTTGTGATGAATGCAATAAACTTACTGTCATCAAAGGTTTTTGAAAGTCTATGAGTGGTATGTATGCATTTTTGCAGGTGATTTTGTCTAATCAAATGACACAATAGCATTTTTAGCTTCTCATCTACTAGTCTGAATAGTACTTAGGGTGGGGTTTTTTCGGACAGTAATTGATAGTTTCTGACTGGAAAGTACTTTTTAATGATCACAATATAAGTGACAGTGGGAAGCTGATAATAATCCAAGAAGCATTGCCTTTTGGAAGAATCAACATAAAGGAACTGAAGTAATACTGCTGCCCTGCCTCCAACATCCCACTTGAGATGGAAAGCATGTCTGACATAGAGTGTTAGTTGTATTAAATAAGCAAATATGTCTTCATAATAAAAGCATGAGATGCGTATTTTGATTATTTTGTTAGGATAGCAGAACAAAAAAGGATACTTTCTAAACTGAAGTCAATTTATTTCAGATTAACACTTGTCTGTTGCACATTGTTCTTATGCAACAAATAAAGGAAAAAAAAGGAAAATGTGCAACCAGGTTTATACTGTTTTGTACTTTCATTTTCTGAGCAATGCTATTATTTAAAAAGTAGAGCACATGCCACATATAAAAGACAGAGACTATCCATATTCTAAAGAACCAATGACCAGAATGCAGTGGACCAAGAGGACCATCCCAGCATCTGTGGGACAATGTATATTGTAAAGCAGGGACTGAATTGCAAGAGTTAGAATCTAATTGCATAGGGCTTTCTAAGATAATGCTTCTACATGAAAAACACAAATTAGTTTTAACTGCCATAACATTCTATGCAAATGAACCAAATGCAAATCCAAAGAGTTACAAAACAGAAGCACACTCCAGTTAGGTTTCTAAAAAGTCTTCTTAAAAATGTGAATTCTGAATTCAAAGTCCTAACCAACCATTCCTCACACACTGAAAAGAAGAAAAGGGGGAAGGTGTATCTGCAAGACCCACACTTGTTGTAATTAGTTCTAGAAGTCTCAGAAAATAGTAGGTATTTATTGATGTTTTGCAAGCATATCGAATCGTCATTTACCTGTTTCATGGCTGATACTGAAAGTATAGTCACTAACTGTCCATTAATTCCATGTTGGTAATACATAAATAATCAAATAATTTTCATCCCTATCTGATTAAAACAACATAAACCGAGCAGCTCTCCCAAAACATAGCTGACTAAGAACAACAACATATCACACAATTTTTCCTCCATTACACCCCAAAGACTGCTTGATGAAAGATGGTTTTTACCATCTTTCCCTGCGTGAGATCTCCTGCAATGCAAACTTCAGATGGCAGTATCTCTAAATGCCATGGCAAATATTCTTACCTTGTAGTTGTTAAGTGCTGATAGAAATGTGCAAGGTAAGATCAATAGCAGAAGAAAAAAATAACATAGGCCACAAAGTTTAAAAATTCTTCTCTACCAGCATTCTCTTTAAGCATATTAACTGTCTTTCACAGCTGACAGCAACTACTTTCAAAAACAACCGTCTTACTGAAATCCTTTCAGTAGTTTTCCCCATCAAGACAAAAAAATCTGTTACTGCTCAAGTAAAAGATTCATACATGTCAAAAGTATATGTACCTCAGACAAACATAACCTCTTCACACCGATTATTTCTATCCAGTTGGGTGTGAAATTGACTTTAACTCTTGATGCTACCACAATTTCCACTTAATCCCATCAATTCATCCTGCCTATTCAGTGTACAGGCCTTTCCTTCAAACTACTAACTGTATACCAGGAATGGCAATATTTAGATGCTTTGAAGTAACATATGTAAGGTTTACCAGAAGCACAGGGCCATTGCAGAGCATTATGAAAGTCACAGTATCATGCAGCACAGAAGTAGTAGCTGAGTGCTTCACTTGAGCTAAGATACCACTTCCAAGAAACATCAACCAACTCAAAAAATATTAAGACAACACTGCCAGTACTCTTACTAGCTCAATTCTCTCAGGATAGTGTTGTCTGCCAAATAAACCCTCAGCTGACACTTTACCCTATGACAGCACACATTTCACACTACAACATCAATTCTTTTGTGTTTCATTCTGGTTTTCAGCACTGTTATGCAAATACTTTAAGCAAACAATATTTACTTGCTCCCAGCAATGGGAAACTTTACCTAATACTCTTGATAAAAGCCACAAGGTGAGATTAAACTGTCAGATGCAAGCAAACCTTATCAGAATACTTCATTTCCTTTAGGTACTTGAGATTGCCTTAGTGCTCAAATACTAACCATTATTCTATGATCAAATAACCATAGTGAAATGAGTTAATGGTTGCCATTACTTCTTAAAATAAAAATGAAAAGGGCCAAAGAGCCACATAGTGCTGCAGCACCAGCCTCCCCCTTCAGTGCTGGAAGCTCTTCCTCACACTCATCAGCTCTTGGTCTGAGAGATTATTATGCATAGACAAAGGCCTGAAGAAAATATCTTCAAACTGTGGTGTGAGCATAACAGATTAAGCTAAAGCTGCTGGGTTTCATCCTTTTCCTTGTCTAGGTTTAATCTAGAGGGCTTATACAGAATGTGTCAAAGGCTGTGTGAGAGGTAACTAATGGTCCCCCATGGAGATAGTTCATTTTTCCTATTAAAAATGAGATGTGCATCAGTTGAAGCTAAAGAAGGAAATAACAGTTATGTCTATGCTGTAGTCATGGGAGTGACTCTGGTTGGTAGAGCGCCTCAGGTTGCAGCCTATTTTGTATTCTGCTATCATAGATAACGTGACTATTAGCTTAAAACTAGCAGGCATATCTGTGGTAACAGCTGCAGAATAAACATACTTCTTGTTTCCTTCCTGAGCATTAGTTTTCTGACTGGTTAATAAAAATGACAGGAGTATTTCATTCCCAAGTCACTGTAAATCCATGTGTTATGCCCTAGTACTAAAGCTATTCTTGCAGAACGCGTGCCAACTAATACATACATGAAAATATCCACTTGTGTGACCAAGGACGAGTGAAAACAAGAAACTACATTTCCATTAATGTATTTTGTTGCCAATTAGGTACTGATGTATTTTATTTAGACATGGTTAACTACCCTAATCAATACCTTATGTAACTGAAGGCAGACTGGCACAGTTATGCAGGTAGAAATACTGTAAAATGAAGAGTTCTAAACTTTTACACATTCACATATTTCTTAACAAACATTGCTTGGAAGATCATTCTGATGTTAGGCAGAAATCAATATAAAACAAAGAAAACTACTTGCACTGAGTATCATGTTTAGAAAAATTTCACTTCTTTTAGTACCTTGAAAACTCTAAACCTTGTCTTTGATGGATTGTTTAAGTTTAGATGATCACTTCAGTCAGTGCATGACCTGATTTTGGCACAAGCTGATGATATAGATGATGATGTAAATGACCTTCAAGGGCCCCTTCCAACCCAGACTATTGTATGATTCTATGATCTGCGACCCTGCTTTGCTGCTTAAGTCACAATACTTATGTGATCTACTGGAGTAAAATGCAAATTAAATTGAGTTTCAATTATCTCAACATAATATTTAGGAAAAGTGCCTTACCTGTCATAAGTTTATCTTTCTCTTCCCTCTGTAAGAGGAAACAGTTATCTTTTTACCAACTTTTTCATATTATTATCTCAAATCATATATAAAGATTAAGTTGCACTTGTTGAAAATTACAGGTGTCAAGAGGTTACTTTTTTTTCAACATAGGGCATGACAGATATTTAAAGATAGCCTTAGTACACCACACCTTCAAGTTTTCATTCTTTATGAGAAAGGATTATTGCTCTAGTTGTTTCATGGGAGATCTGCAATCGAGTAAACTGAATGGGAACAGAAGAAAATATTCATTGGTAGAACTTTATCCTTAATTTAATCACACAATGGCTATTCAAATAAGAGCAGCAAGAAAAAAGACTTTTCTGGAAATCAGAAAAATAATTTATGTTGCTTTTATCACAGAATTGCTTTGAAATAAAATCCTTGTATGGATTTTGGAGAAAGGCTTTTCGCTAACAAATCATCTTGGAGCAGGTTTAGAACTACAAGCAGTTCCTATCTCCTTACAAATGAATTTTTTAACAACAGTCTGCTGAGATTAAAAATAGCCCCACTGATAGCTTTCAAGTGCTTCCCAACCAGAGAACTCTATTTTAGGGAAACAAAAGCTGTCATTGAGATATCCTTTACTTTGGGCAGGGTCCCCAGAACAGTCTGCATAAGCAACACATCATAGACAGCTTGAACTGGTGAAAGTTTAGAAGTAACAGATAAGGACAGCTTCGTTTATTAGGTCCAGATATGGAAAAAATACTCAAGCATCTGCTTTCTGTGCCAGACAAAAATATTGACACTAAGCAGCCCTGAAACCACAAATATCACAGTTAGCAACGCATTTCAGATATAATTGTGTATTAAGATAGCTTTACCAAAGACAACTAATCCAAAAAAGTAAATAATCTAATATGTATAAAATATCAATGGATACCCAAATCTAAAATAAAAATAAGTGGTTAAGTGTGCCCCCTTTTTCTTCTTCACCATCGCTAATAATCTGAACATGATTTTGTGTTCATTATATTTAACAAACAAAAAATAACATATACAGTTTTCATTGTTTTGCTTGGAATTATAAATTGTGGGACCCAGAGCGGATTGCAGACTTTCAGCAAGATTGCATTTGCTTGGCATCTGTCATAATGCTAATTATTGCCCCAACAATCCAGACCTATTCCAAGAAATTATGATTACCAAAAAACAAACTATTAATATAACTCTCAAATACGGTTTTGTTATTTGCTAGTGGTTTTTATATAACAAACCCAGAAAAAAGGGTGAAAAATCCAAGCTTTTCTTCTGCTTTGTAGACTAGTTCATTTTATATATTGCCTTAAAAAATCCCAAGTATAGTAGATTCAAATCATAGAGAAGTCCTCAAAAACTTCTACCTGAAAACTGGACTTGTTCTCCCTCACTGTTGTAAGGGGGGATAACAGTACTGTGTATTTACTAAGCATGGTATTTCCTTTTATGATTTTTCTTGTTTTCTATGGAACTGAAAAAATTCAACAATTTATAAAATTTGTTAGGTTACAAGTCTGTCTTAGACAAATTTATTCAAATGGTTAAATGGTTGAGTTGCTTTCAACAAGGGGTGTTGGGAAGAGCTGCTGCTAAGAGCTATGACTGGAAACCTTTTCTGTTCCCTCTTTATCACCCTTTAGCACTCCACCAAAAATAACTTCATCTAAATGCAAAAGAGTGGAATAAGGCTGAGAATGAAAGATAATGACAGAGATTTGGTAAGAACAGGAGAGAGCAATGACAGATCATGACTGGAAGCTGAAAAGAAGCAGAGACTGGTTGAGCAGATGACGGGGAAGAGGAAAAAGGCTGGGAGATGATGATGGTCACAGAGGCAAAAAGAACATGGGACCAAAAAACCACAAATGGAAAGAGATGAAGATGATCTGATGGGAAACTGATGTGCAGAGCTGAGTCTGACTGGCTGACAAGAGTGTAGGCCAGCGTGAGGAAACAGTGAGGAATCCAAGCTGGGAGAGGTGTAAAGAGAGAAGAAGGAGAGTGCCTTGATACGCAGAGCAGTGTGGATAGACTGGTACTCACTGGAGTTAATATGATAAACTGAAATGGTAAAAAATAGTGGAAGAAATTGAAATACAGAACTAAAGTTTTCATGTAATTCAAGGAAACAACTGTTTTTAACTGGTGTTTTTCTTGCCACCATTTGTTCCTTTTTATGTAGAGCTATTTTGGGAGATGGGGATTTCTATTTCTAAGTGGCTTCCTGAACCACACAGACTGACATATACATGTTTCTTTATTGGACTGATGTTTAAAACAAAATTAATCAATGCTGAAACTACTATGCCGCAGAAGTTTTGAAATATTGTACATCTGTAAATAGAAAGTTAACTTACGATTTTACTAACCTTGGTATAAACATTGAGCTCATTTTTATCATACTGGAGCACAGAAATCTGCCTGAAAGAGGTCCTCTCTAAGCATGGCATGTATTCAACTGCACTCAAACGTCATCACCAACACCAAGCTTTTAAACCTTCAGATACAGCGCTAGAAAGAGGGGCCACATATCCATTATTATTTAAAGCATCATCATATTTTTACTCTTTTAGTGAAATGGCCGCATTGGGAATGGCTGTAGAATCTCAAAGCTGTTGCTCACCCTGGACATCTTACAAGAGCATTACAGGGTAGGGCTGTACAAGAAGCCATTGCTACTGGCAGAAGCAAAGTACCACTCAGCTGTGTGGAAATGTCTTGCCTTTGTGAGAAGCACAAGGCTGAGCTGTGACTTCTGTAAGAGCAAGAAACTCTTTGGCATTGCCCTTTGTGTGCAAGATCCTTTGCACAAAGCTGCTGTTTTTTCATCCTAATTCCCACTTCTTCTGAGGAATGTTTCATTTCACCAACACCAACACCTTGCTTGTCTAAGAGCAGTGACTTGGAGTTCCTGAATAGCAGTGGAGTCAGAGTTAAGCAGAAGTCATTGTTCTCCCAGAAGAAAGACCTTGCCTCAGAGGCAACATCACCTGACTTTCAACCATTTGGCCATCAAGGGGAACTGGGATGTAAATACTGCTCTTTGTGAGAAGCTTAGCTTCTAGTTTCTGTCTAGTTCTGAATTCAGTAATAACAGGAGTCTATGCCCGACACTGGGAGAAGCAGATGATTTATTCCCATTGTAGGCAACTGCTTTCTTATTAGAAATACACTCTGTGAGAAATGAAAGCCCTCCTTTAGCATAAGTAGCAAGATTCTAGAAATATCTTCAGTATTTTTGCAACATAAATGTTTCTGGAAGGCTGAGAATCACAGCCACATTTTCCCATCCACTTTTATTACTCAGAGAGAACTTTAGTTGGAATCTAAATTCTTAATGATTTATATTTACTAGCAATTTAGCTTTTAAATACCCAGATGAACATTTTATCTTACTCTGCTATCCTGGAAGTGTCAAAGTAGGAGGGCACAGATTATCTGAAATTAGAAATCAGTGTGTAGGAAACTTTTACAATGATTTTCTTAAAGTAATGAATTCTTTCCTTCAACAGATATCTTAAAATAGTTTGCCACAAATATACCTGTAATAAATATCAGTTAATAAGTACCAGTGTTGTGACACTCACTTATGTTTAAACATTTAACCTTTAAAATGCAGACCCACTCATATTAGACATGAATACTGTATTCACTAATAAAACAAGGGCATTTTTTTTAACATGACAATGAAGATCTGTGAAACAAGAGTGAGTTAAATTAGTGACCTTGGCTCCACTTAGAAAACTGCATACCCTAGGGTTTGCAGAGAACACTTAACGATCATTTTGAAAACCAGCTTCCACAAACAACAAATTGTAGCAGAAAAAGAAACCTGTTCAGCATAGGGAAACTTTAAGGTAAGTTTGTCACATTTGTCTAAGTGCCTTGGAAATAACACAACTGTTAAAAAGGTCGCAATCTTGAAATTCTTAAAAACTAAGACACGAGCTCCTCCTAGTGGTAAAAACGTAGGAATTATTCATTTTGTTCTAAGAAACTTCTGGAACTATTTATTATTACCAATTATTCTCAGCCAATATATATTACCAATTATTCTCAATTTGGTTCTAGAAGGTTTAGAAGCCCCTAAGTTCTTAACTGCTGCTAAAGAATTCTTACCTAAGTATCAAAATGAGTGGGACATGACTAAAACCACACGCAAAATCACAGTAATTCTTTTTTTCCTCCAAAATAAATTATGGACCTCTTAGTGCCTAAGAGTGATGAAGGGAAAAAGGGGAAAGAATGGAAGACAGAATTCCAAAAGATTTATCCTTTTGTGCCAATTTTAAATCCAACCTGTATTTGGTATCCAGAGAGCAGCACTGTGCATTTAGTAGTGGAAACACTGCACAGCATGCCTTTGGCTCAGATGAATATGACACATTCCTACAGTTCACAGAACACCTGCTAAATCCCCATCATTAAGAAAGATTTTATATTTCAAAAATGTCTTCAATTTTGAAGCCAAGTCATTTCCTCTCACCTAAAGAGCAGAGGCACAGTGTCAGCTCACTTCCTGAGGTTGTTACTGATTCATCCCTGCCATGGAACAGCAAGTGATATATTTAGCCGCACCTGTTCTTCAAAAAGAAATCTGTTAAAAGAGACAGAGGGCCATTTTTGTTATAAGATCCTTGAAAAGTCTTATTCTGCACTGAAGTTTTTATGCAGTCCAGAGCATATAGCATTTACGTAATGTACGACTTTCAAGTCACAGACTAATGCATCTGCAAAAATAATCGCTTCTGTAAGGGAAAAAGACCTGTATATGATAAATGATGCTATGCATTTAATAACCTTCCCCTTGTATTTTGAGTTAATGGTTTGATTATATTAATAGGCCTGACATAGTTACAATTTAAAAATTTAAATTTTCTACCTAAGTAAGACCCAGTATAGCAGTAAATGGAACACTTGTTGTAGTGCTTTTAGTCTTAAATGTATAGTCATATCAAGAATACTATAATTGCTAAAAATTCAGATATTACTAGAAGACAATTTATGGTCTCAGAAGGCAACAGAAATAAAATTACTTCAAAACATGCTAATTTCATGCTTTACCAATTTCAGTTTTGTGTTTATACTAGGAAAGGATGAAAAATCCTTTGCATATCACTTCTACTTGCAAGCATGTAAAAAAATTTTCATATTTCAGATGTGTTTGTTTTCCCTAGTCATGTTTTTCAGACACAATTTTTTTTTAAAGACCAATCATATAGACATTGTGACAGAAGGAAAAAAAAAACAAAATTACTTTAAACTGCTTATGTGGAAATTCAGATTTTCCATTTATAGTCTTGTTATTTTATATATGTGTATAACATATTTTGTATATAATTACATTCATTTCAGAATAAGTTACACTGATAAAAAAGCACAGAAGGATGAAAGCTAGTTGCTGGTTGAATGACATTTTATTTTCACATTCAGAGAGCTGTACAGTTTCTATAAATAGATGTGATACTATAGTATTTACATCATTTCCTCACCCATAATAGTATATTCCATTTAAAATGGTAGATACCCTGACGAAGCCAAATCAGGGTTATTTCTGGGTGTATTTAATCAGAATTCTATGTCAAAACATACAATACATCAGCTTGCATTTTTTCTGGTATTTTTCATGTAACATTATTTTTCTCTAGACAGTCTCATCCTCCGGCATCCTAAGAGCTTTCCAGACAAGTACAGTACAGTTCAAGAACAAAAACAAGATGCAAAAAAACCATTCATATTAGGCCTATTTAAAATAAGGAAGGTGATGGATAGTTTTAACTATGCAAGTTTCATTATACACAAACACAGTATTTTCAAGATCCCTTGATATACAGGTACAGATTGAGAAACCTAAACAATAATGTAAAAAATCTGGAGACCGCATAATCTTCTGGGCTTCTGAACATGTTCTGCAGATTTCTATAGTGTGCTTCTGCCAATAATGTTTCCAAGTTTTACTCTCCCTTACTCATTTTCTAATCTCTGTGATTAACTGCTTCAGGGAGTGCTCATATGCATTTGTTAATTCTACTGCTGGGATAACTACAAACGTTATCTAAATACCCATGTGAAAATCCACACAATCATGAAGTGTCGGGGTTTTTCACAATGCACTACCTTCAGAGTTTCTCTTTCCACTTCTTGAGAAGCAGTCATCTCCACAGATGGATCAATTTAATAGCTAAACTTCAGTTGTCACGTGATATATTAAGACTATGACAGCTAAACTGTTCATCTCTACCAAAAGGGTATGAAGAACTATGTGACAAAAACTCCATGTTGGTAGTTAAAAATGAATATTACATTTAAACAACATACAGGACCAGACTGCTTCCACTGTGCACATACCAGAGAATCTGAAAGCAGAAGCCTGCAGTTGTAACTGATCGAAGTGTAACAAGTATCACTGGAATGAAAAAACAACCAAATTCAAGCTGCTATTTATCTTAAGACAAAAGGAATCCCAAAGGAATGGCCAGAGTAAGTCACTCACAGCTGGATGCAGATGCTCAAAACTGTCTGATTAAAAGCTCATTTAAAAACTCCATTACAGATGAATTCAGAAAGAGACTGAACAGTGAAGTCTTAGGTTTTTCTATGGGGAAAGACTTGCAGGGTCAAACACAAATAATCAAGTTCTCATAAAAGACAGAAAGTGAGCTCCAGTAACTGCAGTAAAACTGGGAGTACTGCATGTCTATGTGCCAAAGGGTAGGTATTTCCAAATATCATGATCAACTGGAAACTGGTCGAGGTGGTTTGCTTTTGCTTTCTGCCTCTTTTCCACGAATTGCAGCCACGTAAGAGAAGAGACACAGCACAGAGTAGCAGATCTCATGAGCCTAAAAGAATTCAGAAAGAGATAAGGAAATTCAGATGATTAAGTGTTTTACAAAATCCACTTCACATTTTGTATTTTGCTACATGTCTTCCTTCATGGGACAATTACTCTGCCTAGAGACAAAATTAGGAAAATGTGTCCCATACCACCTTCTAACTGAGATGGATAGAGAAGTCAATAAAACAAATTAAAAATCTCCTATAGGATAAAAACATTAGTTGCTTAATATGTATGACTTAATATGATTTAATAATTTTTAAGAACAGTATGCCAAACTGGAAAGTTAGACAGCTGGCTTTTGAAAAAACATACTACCTACTTGCTTGTGGTGTGTTGTATTAAGTTACATGAAATTTTCTGGGAGGGGTTGAAAGAGCTAACTAAAAAACTAAAACAAAACATCCAATACTGAACTTTGGCTAATGATGGTGGGATTCTTACTTATTCACAACTACTAGAACTGATAATCCTTGTAATTTTTTTTAAGTAACGTTAGTGGATAATGTGAGCTTTTGGTTTCACCTTTTTTATTATTTTTTAATTAAAAAAAAACCTACAACCCAATATTGCATGTTTTATATGAAGAATATCAGGAAATTTTGTCACTCATTTAAAGGAGTTTCACATAATATTACTGAGTTTTACAATTATTGTTTTTAACTGATTAAGTGTGCTATTATTTAATCGAAAATCCTCTTCTACCATGTGACAATTCAGTGAAGACTTAGACTTAATTTATATCCTAGTTCTAATACTGGCTATACTGGTGAGTTTAAAAACTCTTGTTCTGTAAATTGACATTTAAAATTATTGCAAAAGTAATAACCATAACAACATGTTTTATTGTATTCTAATACAAGCTAAAACACGATTTTTTTCATTAAACTGGCCTTTCTTATTAATAGATTCAGATACCTGCTTCTGAAACTACATATATTCTAAGCATTTTGTTCTAAAACAATTTAAGCTTCTTCAAGCAGTTTTTCTCTTTCTCCTCTTGAAGGACTCGGAATTTCCATGAAATCAACAAATGTACACACTGCACTTCAGACACAAAGTAACTGGAGAAATTTCAGTGCTGATGATAATCATTGCTTTCTTTTGTCCTTTTAAGTCCATATAAGCCTGAGTGTAAAAGTGCTAAATAGCATTATAAACAGCTGGTGTTCACAAAATGTTATCAAAACTGAACACTAAAAAACAGTAACTCGTCTATACAGCAGGAATCAATACTTGTACTGTTCTTTTGCATCTCACTTCTCACTTTCATGAGGAAATGGGAATTTTTGATAAACTGTTAATAGTCACTTTATGCCTAGGAATTAGTCTCCCTTTCCACTGTGTCTATGGACTAAGGATTGTGTTCTTCACGGTGTTAAAATTAACAGCTCCACTAGTTCTTATTGTGCTAAACCAGCTACCTTGCATCTTTATCCATCTTTAAAAAAAACCGACAATGATTTCTACACCACCTGTGAGTTTCTCTAATTTCATAGATACAACAATCATCAAGTTTTGTTGTCTTCCCCTAAGGAGAGCTATCATAAAAAGCAGCTGAGGTTTCACTGCAATCCCAATCTAATTCTTTTCACCACGTGAAAATGTAAAGATATATCCTCTAGAGAACTACCCAAAGGCATCACAGTTGACTCACCATTGGCGTCTTGTACTTGTGGCTCACCACTTCTTTAGTTTCAGGAACTAAAACCGGACGGGCAAGAGACAAAACAAAAAGTTCAAAAAACGAGAGGCAAACGGGAAAGAAATAGCACAATGTTCCCATAGGAAAGAAAAAGAATGCAGACAGACAACAGGTGCAGATACAGGGCACCTCACTTTCTCTCACTCTTACTTTTCCTTCTCTTCATTTACATTATATATGTCCTTGGAAGTTACTGGTAATCATAAGAAATTATTCAAGTGGGCAAAAGTTTTCATTGCCTCTGTTTGGCACAGTGGATATTTGATGGTTCTTAGAGACTCTGGCTTTTCTCATATTACTTATTCCTGCTAGACAGTAAAAATACTGAAAAAAATATGCCTAATGACAAAATATGCCTTATGTCTACTACAATAAAACATAAACCAACAATTCCATGGGAATTTGTTATGTGATTCCCAAAGATTTTCTCCTTGATATGTTTGAATCCTTCTCTACTGAATAACAGATCTCAAAAGAACTGATTGAGACTGTATAGTAAGTTAGTGAAATCCATTAAAAAAAAAAAAAAAAAGGAGCTGAGGGAGAAAATTTTCTAAACTGGAAGTCTCTCAAGATATTCTTTCTCCTGTTTAGGATGTGTGTGATGGTATTTACTTGACACATTCTCTGAAAATGGTGATAGGTTTTTAACAAGTTGCCTTCAAACAAAATACTGAGTTCAAAGGCACTTATTCTTAAAATATCAAGCTTGTTGGTTTATTGAAGCTTATATAAAAAGAGGATTAGGATACTGATGAAAAAATCTATTATCCAGAAAACTTCATCTTGCTCCCTTGCATTGCCTCAAACTGACAGAAAGGAAATAGGCATAATACAGATAATGTTTCTTTTGTTCTCATTGTGGAATGCCTAAAAAAAGCAGGCTGTAACCATCCCATTTGTGTGCATTGCATCTGAATTGTGCCTTTGACCCACATTTGCTCTGCAAATGTTGTGAACAGATACCATGGAAATCACCAGGAGAGAACAAAGAACAGACTAAGAACATACAACTGGCAAATTTAAAATGTTAAGATCAATGGAGTACCAAGACCAACTCTGAATACTTCCCTTCCAGAACAGCTGAAATTTTCCATGGAATTTCTGTGTCACAACAAAAGAATTTAGAAAAAGCAGTATGGAAATTATCCAAAACCAAATCATACCAGATTCATAGAGGAAGGATAAATGTTTTATTACACATAGTACTAGTGACAAAAAAAAAAAAACAGAGGCAAATGAGTTCAGTATGAAGAACTAGGAAAAGTCCACAACAAAACCTTTCCATGCAGATGTCATCTTTTCAACTATGATATGACACAGCTAAACGCTGGAGAGGGAGACGGATCACACTCTAAAGGGCCAAAAGTAGGCAGTGCAGACTGGGTTTGAGAAAGTTCTCCAAATATAAACCAGTGCCTACTAATTCTCATGGTATCATCGTTCTTGAAAAAAAATCTAGTGAAAAGTACAGAATATGACAGTAAAAAATAATGTAATATTTTTTGTTTTATTTTTCAACTCTTGCTTTTCTTGCAGTAGGCAGTTACATTAAGGACTGAGAAATAAAGGAAGTGCACACCCAGGCTGCACTGCCCCAGTGGTACCAGAGACTAGAGCTGGGAAGATAAGGAGGTGCACATCCAAGCTACCTTACCCGTTGGCACCAGATGTTCCAAATTAATTCCATGTCACCAGGGAATAAAGGTGGGAGTGAGGCTGGTGCACAGCCAAATAGGGTAGGACTTTTACAGCTGTGTAAGTCTCACTGCCCACTGGGTAACATACAACTGTTCATATACTCTTCAAAAAGCAGGAAGGGAAAGCTGTAAGGACCTTGTGCCACGAGGGAAGGAAAGAAGGGAAGCTGTAAAGTCCTGTATCACAATTGAGAATAGGAAGAGAGGGAACAGGAGAGCACCCAGGCAAGGTATTGCCTCCCCACTTCATAGTCAGTAAAAGTTGCCTTGTTCTTAAGTAAAGTACTCCTTCACTGTCCTTCCAATGCAGAAAATTCTCTTGTGATGACTGAGTTAGAAAGAGTAAAAAGAGTGGGTTTGCATTTACACTCAGAGAAGTCAAAGCACTACTGCTGCAGAATACAAAGAAAAAAGAAGAAAGGAAAAAAAAAATAAATCCAAGCCTCAAGTTGAAAGATTAACAAAGCACTTTTAACATTAAGTTATTCCTGATGCTGTTGAACTGAGTGGATGAAGGGAGTAAATTATTAAGCACTATCCTGCAGCCTTTAGTCCTGTGAATTAAAATATGGTGCTATCACAAAAAGGCTTTAAGGGACATCACTTTACCTGCTGGAGAATGAAGGTTTTCATAGCAGCAGCGGTGAAGGGGCCACAAGAAAGTAAAGCACAAGTACAGAGCAGTAACTCAAATTTCAGAGGGAAGAGCCTTATATTTCCTCACTTAAATTTCCACTTCCATTTGTGGGACACAATTCCTGAACTTCTGTTTGCATCCTGCTCTGAAACCACAAGTCCAACTTTCATGCTGCCATCTAAACCCAGCAGTAACACAAAAAGACAAATTTCTTGCTATGTTATCACTAATTTGGAGCACTTATGCTTGGTAAAATCAAATAAACACTGCATTGAATTATTTCCCATCAGACTGGAGTATGCACACTTACCAGTCTCTATCTAAGAGGTTCTTCTACTTCAATATATTCCTGCTATAATGAATCTGATGACTAGGTTCATCATGTTTAACACAGCTAAATAACTTAATTCTTAAGAAGTCCAAGCAAGTGTTCATTGAATGCTGTTAGTCTACTATTATCAAACGTGTTAATTAATCTTGAACAAGATGAATTGACATATCTTCTCATCTTTACAACAATTTAAAAAGCAGCTCTGAGGTAGTTTCTCTCGTGTGCACAAAAAGGAAGGTTAACTTCCAACAAAATCTTTCTTTGCTGGATTGCCAAATTGTAAATCTCATTTGGTACATTTAAATTGGTTCTTGTCTTTGAACTCTATTTAGAGAGCAGGGTATTTTTACTTTAAGATGTTAAAATTCTTAGCTTGTGCTTGTAGAATCCAACTTCTAGTTTATTTTTAATTACCTCTGAAAAATATCCTTTTATAAGTTCCATATCACAACTCTAGCTTTTGCAATCGGCCCTTGATTACAAAATTTTCTGTAAAAAAAAGACATACTTCTTCTTTTATTTATTACAGACATTATTTAGAGGCTAAGTCCTGTGTTACAGAGTCACCAACATAAGTTAACTAGAAATAACCAGGTCAAACACTGTCTTTCTTCTTGTGAAATATAAACAAACAATTAAAAGAAGTATTTTTTATTAAAACCTCTCAAAAGTGATCCAAAAGTCATTTCTGATCCAACTAATTTAAGTTAAAAATTTCAGAAGCTGAAGCCATTCTTTAAGCTGATTTTATGACTACTGAATTCTCATATTTTTAAAACTCATCAATAATCTTTTATTGACTTAAGCAATTTCTATGAGAAAAATGATTCATGTCCATCACGGTGAAAACATGATATTCAAGGAACATGCAATCATAAACTGAGCACAACTTCTGAACATATAAAGTATTAGAAATTTTTCATGGTTTAAATATACTGATCTTATCGTTTGAAACATGAATGATATTTTCAGAAAATAGGACAAAATTGCTCACAAATGCAAATGCAAACTTCCCAGAGATTTATGGTAAACAACAAGCAAATTGCAACAGTCAGAAGGGTTTTATCATTTGGATACCTCAAAACATTGTATCACCAGAAGGAGATATCGTATTATTATGGACAAAGACATTAATTTCAGAAATCTCATATTAATTGTCTTTTATAATTTAAGACAGCATCCCTCAGCCAGAACATTCTATTCACAGTATCAAAGAACAATGAGAGTCTTGGTAATGGGAGCTGCTGATTTAGATTTTGATTTACAGCCAAAGTATGGAAGCTAGTCTATTATGGAAAGAATATCATAAATGTTAGCATCTTTTTAAATGTTTCATACATGCTCCTAAGGCCTAGGCAAACGTCTCACAGATGGGTGGAAGAATAAACCAATACAGATTTTGAGACTATTTCAAGAGAAGTATATGGATCACTATACCAGAGAGCTGCATCTGAAAGTCACTAATTTTTTTCAGAGACTAGTCAAGAATAGCATGACTGGCACTAACACTGAAGAGTAACCTGGAATTTTCCTCAAACTGGGGGAAATTCGGCAGATTATATGAAATAGCATATAATAATATGCAATAGCAATAACTGAACAAAGTAGCACAAATTCTCTGTTCTCCTCAACCTTTACTTTTCCACTCTTTAGCAGTCAGGCTTCAAAACAAGAATCAGAGGATAAATAAAGTGCAACCTGACAAAACATCTTCTGGCCCATACAAATGGAAAATTAAATTCCACACAGAGTAAAAAGGAAACCTGGCAATTAACAGCAATTCTTTGTAATGAAAGCATAGTGTATTGAGAAAGATCAGCTTCGAATCCCTCTTGATAAATGTGGTTTCTCAGATGAAAAAGGAACCTATCAAAGAAAATTGCTACACACATCCAAACCTAACTGCTGTTTTGTTAGCTTCAGAAGACTCAAGATATGTTCCCTGTCTAATAATAAAAAGCACCTAAGTCACAAATCTTAATATGATGAAAATTACTATGCAAATTTTTACGTGAAGTCACCCATCTGTCAGGCAACTTCTCACATGCAATCTACATTCTCTCCCATCTTTGAAATTGCAGTGCAACTCTGAATCTGAAAACCAGAAATTTGAGTTACTGCCATGTAAGTACAGACCTAATATCAAAATAATGTAATTACCAAATTCCTCCAGGACAAAGACTCCTCGCACAGTATTGCACTTTTTAATGTGATTCAGCTCTATGAAAACCTAGAAAAACAGGAGGAAAGTAACATAAAATTAGTTGGGTTTGGGGTTTGGTTTTTTTAATCTAAAAACCAAAATTAAACAAAAATACCATCACAACAGATACAACCTGAAGTTCTACAGCATACACTACCAGTTCATTTACAGTTTAATATATAAATAAAGGGTGAAATAAATATTCAGAAGACAAACTTGCCACAATGCTAGAAATCAACAAAAAACTTAAAAGTGCTAAGAAGCGAAGACAGCAGAAGATGAAGTACCTTCCGCTCCTTGCAGGAGGAGAAAGCATGGAAGAGAAACGAAGGAGTTAGTAACTCTGACATATCCAACATTGACACCCCTTCAGGCACTCAAATGAGTTATTGCAAAAAGAATACCAACACACCTGAAATACAGCAAACGAGGGGGACAAGAAAAAAGCTGGCTCCCAAATTTGGCACTGTTTGTATCTTCTGATCCGTCCCAGTTGGTTTCTGCCCCTCCATGCATCCTCCTCCAGCACAGAGGGCAGGTAAGGGGCACTATACCTCCCACCCTGACACTGATCCTCCTAACCTAGCCAGTAGACAATTTGAATCCAATTTGGAACCACTACTCTTTCTTCTCCCTGACAGCTCTGCTATTTAAGATTTTACGATATATAATCTTCATATTTACTTTTGGAACCACCTCTGTTAACAGTCAGCACCAGTTTTCTGCTTTAAGAAGGATGGGAGAGTTTGGACCCTTCTCTACAGTTTGCTTACTTCACATATGGCTGCTTCCAGTTGAGTGTTACTTGAACCCCAAAAGACAAAAGCAGTTGAACTACATGATTTTTTCAGTCAAGAACCTAGATGCCAAGGTTACATAAATAAACAAATTCTCTTTGCATAATGAATTTGTTCAATACTCAAACTGTTTCAAGATATAAAACAATCCCTTCTCAGTGCACATCTCCAAAAGGGTCAAAGTAAGTACACAGACGTAAGAAGCTGTAGCAAGTACTATAAGGAATCAAATCATTATTCCAGTTTCTAGTAGACTTGCTTTTCAAGGCAAGAGAAACCCTAAAAGTAACATTGCCCTAATACTGAGAGTGTCTATGTCAAACAGGGTAGAGATCCTTGCAAAACTATATTATGAAAGTCTGGCTTGATGCTTTCAGTGCTTACACACTTAGGACACCATGATCTCAGGATCGTTTTTAAAAATGGTACGAGACTTGTGTTGGAAAGAAGGGACAGGAAAACTCCGCAACTCTTTTGAATCAAATATTAGCAAAACCGATGTAATCACACATGATATGCTACCCAAGAAAGGCAAATGAAGTCAACACTAGAAATAGCGGATTTTTTTAAGAAATAGACTTATCTGTATCAAGAGATATCAGTAAATGCAGCGGGTATCTGAAAGAAGACAGGCTGATTTTCAAGTCAAAGGGGTTTTATTAGTACTTTTATGGGCAGAGAACTAACCAACAGATCCAAGATATTTTTTGTTCATTATAAAACCCCAAACTTCTACTTATTTAATCAAAAGTCTGAAGCTTGCTTCCTGCTGACATTCAAGCACTCAGGGGAAAGGAGACTTAATTTTATCCTTTTTTTGTTTGCCTGGTTTTATCCATGTTCTCTACCAGTTTAGTTGGTCAAAAACACTTTACTCTTTGAGGTATACTCACAAAATGAACAAATCAATAACAGAACACTTTGTTTATTCACTTAGTTTCATTTTTCTGTAATCTTTTCTATGAGAAGTTTTTGCTAGCAGTCTAAAGTTCAAAAACTCAGAAACCTGATAGAAAGAATCAGTCAAAACACTGGTGGGTTTATCTGGTAACAGTAAAACTGCCTAAAAGACTTGACTGCCCCAGGTGGTCATGATCTGCATTAATGTAAAGGAGTGCTGCATTTCCACAAGAGTTATGAACAAGATGAGAATTTATCAAGTTTGTCACATTTACAATCCATTTTCAGAAGATATGAGTTGATGGGCAATTTCTTGCTATATTGTTTAAGGGACGGAGATGTTATCCTCTCACTCCATCAGAAAACACACAAAAAGGAAATAACAGTTACTTACCCTAGGGAACTTGTGTTCTTCAAGACAGAGCACTCAGCGTGGATCCTACTATAGATGAGCATGTGCCTGATGCATCTTATTAAGCTTCCATCTATTTCTGACACAGATGAATTCATAACAGGGACAGAGTACCAAGTCCAAATAATGTAATTTATAGATGCAAACTCAGAATGATCTGCCAATGCCACAGGTATGTTTGATTCCTCCCTATTCTAAAGGACTTCCTCTGACCTGCTAGGCACAGATAGACTTAAATATTTTTTCTTCCTAAACTTACACATGCTGCATCATGGTGAGACAATCTGTGAACCCTAAATACAAATATCATGTGTCAGCTGCAGGTTGTCCCACTCTGCATCTAAGACATTTCCTAAGGAATTCACAAGACGAAAAGAAAGTATACACACTGCAAAACAACAGCCGTCAAAACAGTTTCATAACAGCAAGTTCCCTTCTAGCACTGAAGCAGTATATTGAGTGTTCTCAGGAGATCCCATTTATACCTTTTTATTTTTAATAGAAACCCTTTTCTTACGTTCTAAATGAATTATTTCTATCATGTCCAACCAAGCAGAGCAATAAAATCCCTTATTTCAGCAAGCTACAAAACTGACAAGAACACCTGAAAAGATAGCCAAGAACAGAGCCTGTATACGGAGTAAGGAGAGGAAGATGAAGAGAAAGCTATGCCTGATGAGTCCCCAGGGGCTTTTGTTGGTCAGTATCCCCATCCAAACTCAACAGAAATAGAAAAACCCATTTTCAACACAGAGAAATGGCTGTAGTAGGATCCTGTTTTAATGACACGTATACATATTCTGAAATCAACTGCCTTAGGAAGCAATCACACAATACATTTGAAAATTGGAAAGAATAACTCATCTAGAGTAGCAGACCTTTTATTAAGAAAGTAGACTGGTTGATGAGTGTCATAATAAGAATGCTAGCACCCTATGTTCCACAGATTGTGAAACAGGAGGGGATTTTAAGGTTTTTGCGTGGTACAACTACTAGGAGTCCTTCATGTAACTGCTACAGTCATTCATTCTATAGAGACCCTCAAATAACAGACTTTTGATATCTGTCTGGACACCTTGCTTTGAGAAGGGAAAAAAAGCCTTGTCTTAGGTCCAGTAAATGCTACTGAATGCCCCATTCAGCTGGCAATGTTACCTAACAAACAAGAATATATTGAGTAAATGCAGTGTATTTTCCAGAACTGTACTTGTTTCAATATCCATCTAAAGTAATGGTAAATCATCTGGCTACCACCTCATTGGATAAGTGATGAAGAGAAGGAATAATGCTTCAGGTGAAGGACACAGCTCACATACTTCCTGGGTCTGACTTGCATAGACTGTTTTCCAGAAAAGAGGCAAATTAGAACACCACTCTCTGTAAGGAAGGATATGATAAAGCTGGTGTTCTAGGAGTGCCGGTAGTGGCGCAGGTGCCAGTATCTGTTGTACAAAATTCAAGTGGTAACGTTCATGACAATCATACAATAACAACCAGTACTAGGTTCCCCTAAGGTGTCTTTCAGGAAAAATAAAGTTGCTTTGAATTTAAGGACAAGGGAATGTTCTAGGATTTGGAGTTTATTCTTTTTGACAGATACACGTGTGCTCACTACATGCTTAACACTGAGTGCCTTTGCCTTGTGAGGATGACTGCTACACTTAAGAAATCCTGATGATGATGATCGTGTGGCTAAGTGGATAGGTGGCTATCTCCTCCTATTTTTTTTCTCTCTGCATCAGTATATGTGCTAGCTTTTTGTATTGAAATAGTCATCTCCATTGTTTAAGAGATGAGTAGTTTGAGCTCAACAACTTTTTTGACTACTGGCAGAAGTTGAAAAAGGAGAGGCAAGCAGAACATTCCCTATGATGTGTCCTTAGATTTGTCCTTAGGGTTTGTCCCTAGGACAAAGTGATTTCTGTTACATCCATCTACAAGAATAACAAACTGTTGCTTTGAGACCAGGGTTTAATTTTCAAAGGCTTTAGATCTGCCATTTCCAATAACTACGAAAATTTATTTTGTACTACTGATGACTTCCTCTTGCAGTTCTTTTCAAAAGAAAAGTTAAAATCTATAACTTAGTCAGGCAGACTATTCTGTCACAGAGTATGTTTGAAATAATACAGCAGGTCAGCCATAGTCCAGGTTCTACCCTTGTAAGAGACATCGGGAAAACTGAGGAAGGTTCACAACTCTCCACTCCTTACATTGGCACATACAAACTCAAAATGATCTTAGAAGAAATATTAAAATTCTGAGCATGTGTGTTTGAGATGCACGTGCACTTCCACTGGGATCAACACTGATGTATCCTCAAAGAAGAACAAAGCTTGTGTGGGGAGAAAAGTCTAGTCAGAAGGAAAGGAAAAAACACCCCACAGAGAACTGACAGAAGCTTTTTTCTCTCTTTTTCATACACACACACTCTCTCTCCCCTAAAAATTGATTCTACTGTCTAGCGTAGCATGCATTTAATATCATATGCAAAACAAAAAAGACATAAAGCAAAATAAAAAACAAGGATCAAAGGAAGCAACAGAAACAACATCCAGAGAGAAAGGAAGAAATGACAATTCTAGTTGTGTTTCCTCTATGCCCACAATATCTGCTATTTGGAAAGAAAAAGGAATCATTATTTTTAATTATTGTTGTGAATTACATCAAAAACCTGTTTCCCATCTTATTTTCACACTAAATACTACAGATGATTTATAAAATTCTAAAATAAGATAGATTAAATATGATGCAGAAGGTTGCCCTCTGTATCTGCAATATTCAAACAGCCTATCTTTAAGGCTGACTGCTTATGCAATCAGGATACGTTCATGGTGTGATGCATTCTGGCAGTTTAGATTACTATTGATCACTTTTTCTATCCCTCAATACAGGCTAACATTGTCTTGAACTTAGACAATTCAGACCACCAGAACCAAGAAGCTGAAAGATGTATCAACATCTTTCTTCAATTGATTATAGTTTTCCTGAGGATATTTAATTTCAGAATGTTTTTAAATATATGTATTTATATATGCTTGTGCGTTTGAGTTTAAATATACATGTGCTTTTTTAGCCCCATCAAGCTATCCCTCGTCCTTGTGGATACTCTGGGAAGAGGAAACACCTACACAGGCAAGCTGCAAAAAGCTTCATGCTCAGTCTTCTCACAGATTTCCCTCATACCTGACTGTGCATAAATTTCAGGTTAATTCCTTCCAGTGTGACCTGAAGAAGACCTCCTTCACCAGTTTTCATATCCTGCACGGGGAACTCACCACCCAACTCAGGGCCTGTGATGTTAATAAAAAAACCAAAACGAAACCAAACCAAACACAAACAAAACAAACAAACAACAACAAAAAAATTATCCAGAAAGAGAGAAAGTGGAGAAAACAGTCAGCCAAGTTATAATTTGTGGAAGGGAAATATAAAATAGTAAAAACATAATTCCTATTCATGCGCATAGCTAAAGAACACTACTGAGTCCCACTCACTATTGACAGTTTTCTAAGACTCACTAGACTTCTAAGTATCATAATGAATTTCCTTCCAGTTACATGAAGGGAACTTCAATGTCAGCTCAGTCTTTATTCATTGTAGTTCATATTGGGGCTTTGTTTGTTTGTTTTAAATGCCACATTTCATTTCTGCACGGTAAGACACTGCAGTCATAAAAGACCACCGACAGTATAGTCTTAAGCACAAACACATAAGCCAGCACAAATGAGGCTTGCATTTGTGAGCAGCATTGTATGGTGGTGTTTTAAGCTTCCTGCAATTAAAAAGTCAACATGATTAAAACAAGAATAATTTAATAAAGGATATTAACAGGTGCCAATCTAGACATTTTCATCTAGGTTCTTTTGCATTATTCAGTTCAACTAAAAATGTTTTCTTAAAATGATTTTTGAAAAATTATTGCTTTTACAGAACCAGTGAGCTCTGGGGAACGACTTTCAACACATTTCAAATACTTTTCAGACACATTTTTGATACTACATCATTGCCTAATTCTTAAAATAGGTTTCAAAGACACTTTAGCCTTCTCTACCCTCAGTGAAAGTTCAGTCCTTCATCCTCATCCTCAAATTAAACTGGACTAAACACAACACACAAAATCTTTTACCTGGTTTAATGCTTTGCTGTCTTGCTGCTGCTCGCTCCATACTGTCTTTTACACAGTAGTACAGTTCCCGACACTGACAGATTTAAGAAGAGTAATACAACGTTATTTCTCCAAATTACTACGAGAGGCAAAAGAATAGCAAGATTCTAAGATTCTACAAAAATAACAAGCCCCATGCAGTCCATAATGACAAAACCTATAAAAGTTCGAGCACACCTACTTACTAGTTTGCATTTATATTTAAACACTATCCCAATCCCTCCCTTTCCAGCAATCAGTATTGCTGGTCATGCACATATGATCTATCCTTTTGTGACTTATGATTTCCTTATGGCATATTCTTCTATCCATCTTCCTTAAACTCTGAGAATAAGCCATAATCTCAGAGCCAAATGCAAGAAAATTTTCTACCCATAGATATATGCAATTAATTTTTCAAGTAACTTCTACAGCACACTGCTTTTGTCTGCCTTCCGCGTGTATTCATACCTGCGTTATGATGACCTGGTCTATGTAAAATTAATTTTTTAAGCAGAAATGTAATTCCCTTATGTATCTCTAACATAACTCTTCAATATATTACTTGCATTTACAAACCTTTACCTTTTGTTTGCTGGTCATTGCATAAAAATTAGTAGAGTTCTAAGAGTTACTGGAGTTTTCCCAATAGGTTTAAGCTATTTCTTTATATTTCCAATTAATCATAAGGATAAGAGAAGCACCTTCATATTAGTCAAAAATATCTATGAAATACAAATCAAACAGGTCCATGGAGAAAAGTTTTTACCAATTTTGCCAGTTCAGGTTTGCCATTCCCCTCTTTCTCAATGATTAGCTGGAGTGCATGGAGCTCTGCTGGGGAATGGATAAGGACCTGACCAAGAGCTTATGAGCCAGGATTTAAGGGAGGGCAAAGACAGGTGACATTATAGAGAGGGTCTGCTACAGGCTGCTCGATCAAAAAGACCAAGCAGAGGATGCCCTCTGTAGACAGACAGCAATGCTCTCACATTCACAAGCCATGGTCTTCATGGGGGCCTTTAACCACCCCAATACCTGTTGAAGGGACAACACAGCAAGGAATAAGCAATCCAGGAGGTTCCTCTAGTGTGTTGATGGTAACTGCCTTCTCCAAGTCATAGAGGAGCCAAAGAGTAGAGGCGTTATGCCAGACCTCATTTGCACCAACAAGGAGGGCCTGGTGGAAAGGCAAGGCTAAAGGGCAGCCTGGGCTGCGGTGACCACAAAGTGGTGGAGTTCGAGATCCTCGGTGCAGCAAGGAGGACACACAGCAAGTTCCTTTGCCCTGGTCATTGTACCAGGAGAGCAGACTCCAGACTCTTCAGGGATCTGCTTGGTAGAATATCATGGGGTAAAGTGCTGGAGTAAAAAGGGGTCCAAGACAACCAGTTAATATTAGCTCCTACAAGGTCAGGAGTGATGCATTCCAACAAAGAGAAAGGCAGGAAAAAAAGCTAAGAGGCCTGTGTGAATGAACAAGGCGCTCCCGGACAATCTCAAACACAAAAAGCAACACAAAAAACTACAGAGGGTGGAAGCAAGGACAAGTAGCCCAGGGAAAGTCCAGAGCCAGGGATCAGCTTAGGAAAGCTAAAGTCCTGACAGAATTAAACCTGGCCAGGGATGTAAAGGGCAACAAGGAAAGTTTCTACAGATATGTCAATGATAAAAGGAAGACTAAGAAAAATTTGGGCCCTCTCTGGAAAGAAACAGGAGACCTGATTACCCAGCATGAAGAAGGTTGAGATAGTTTTTACTAGAAAGGCACAGATTTGATGGATGTACAAACTCAAAGACTTGTAGTCAACTGCTCAACATCCAAGTGAAAAGCAGTGATGAGTGGCATTCCTTGGGTGTTAGTACTGGGACCTGTGCAATTTAACATTTTTGTCAGTGACTTGGACAGTGGGGACTGAGCACACCCTCAGCAAGTTTGCTGACAACACCAAGGTGTGTAGTGCAGTAAACACATTGTAGGGAAGAGACGCCATCCAGAGGGACCCTGACAAACTTAAAGTGGGCCTATGTGACCCTCGTGAAGTTAAACAAGGCGAAGTGCAAGGCACTACACCTAAGTCAGGGCAATCCCAAGCACAAATATGGACTAGGCAGACAATGGATTGAGCACAGCCCTGTGGAGAACTTGGGGATGCTTGTTGATGAGAAGCTCAACACGAGCCAGCAATGGGTACAAGCAGCCCAGAAGGCCAACTGCATCCTGGACTGCATCAAAACAAGCATGGCCAGCAGATTGAGGGAGGTGACTCTGCCCTTCTGCGACCACATCTAGAGTGCTGCATTCAGCTCTGGGGCCCCAAAATATAAGGACATGGACACGTGGAAGCGAGTTCAGAAAAGTGTAAAATGATCAGAGGGCTGGAGCACCTGTCCTGTGAAGACAGACACAGAGCATTGGGCTGTTTAGCTTGGAGAAGAGAAGGCTCCAGGGAGACCTTAGAGAAGACTTTCAGGACCTAAAGAGAACCTACAAGAAGGCTGGAAAACGACTTTTTATGAGTGCATGTAGTAATAGGATAAGGGGGAATGCCTTTAAACTGAAAGAGGGAAGGTTTAGATTAGCTATTAGGAAGAAAGTTTTTACTCAAGAGGGTTATAAGACACTGGAATAGGTTGCCTGGAGAAGGTATGGATGCCCTATCCCTGGAATTGTTCAAGATCAGGTTGGATAGAGCTTTCAACAACCTGGTCTAGTGGAAGGTGTCCCTGCCCATGGAAGGGTGGGATGGAACTAGGTGATCTTAAAGGTCCCTTCCAATCCAAGCCATGATCAAAAATTACACAATTAACTCAATTACTAAGACATAGTTTTATTTAGGCTTTTATGCAGTAATCAACTGTGATATTTTTACTATCCTCACAAGCCTGCAAACTCACACAACATTTAGTAATAATGATGCTTTCCTTCTTCTTACAACAACAACAAAAAAAGCCACAAGTCATTTCTTAAATTACTTTCTGGTGTACTACTGTCTTCTGGTAAATAACAAGGCATACTTCCAGCCTCAGATGTCAGTGCTTCTAAACAGCCACTGCAGTTCAGTAATCAGTGCTGAAAAGAGACTGCCTTTTTTTGATTAAACATGGAATATGACAGACCAAGGATTTACTTTTTCTGTGCAGTTATCCCTGCAGTATTGTGTCTACCAAACCAGATGCGTACCTTCTTTGTGTAGAACTTGTTCAGTTGTGTCTCCTGACCATTCCTGCGCCAGAGGCATAACACTTTTGTTTTGGGACAGTAAGTCATGTTGATAAGTTTCTCATACCACCAACGTTCATACACAGTTCCAATGTTGCTTCTCAGCACAATACAATCATCACATACCTGGGAGCACAAAATATTACATAAGATTTCTAATGTTATTTGTCTTATTTCTTCTGCTACTAGTTGCATTTATATGATTCTTATCTCTACCTCCATGAAGAATATGTCTCCTGTTGTGTCTGTCCCAGCATGTACTACAAAAGTCTGCTTCTTGATATGGCGGCTGCCACTGGGTCTCACAGGGAGTTCCCGCCCATTCTAGAAAAAACCCCACATGCAATCAATCGTTAATGAACTTTGAAACCAATTTCTCCTGATCTACTGAGGAAAAAAATATCCATTAGGTGACACTAGAAGCATTCTCTACAAATAAAAGAAAAAATCATTTTTAACACAGCTGATTGGAGGCAATTTTGGACAAAGCCTTAAGCAGGTTATTCTAGTAAGTTGTACAACAGTAAATCACACTGGTACCATACTCAGTATGGGATAGTCAGGTGTCTGAGTTCCAGTAACCTTGGATTAAACTGGTCTGATTTTTCCAAATAAATTGTAAGACAATTTTGTGTCTTCTCTGTGCTTACAACTAAGTTCCAAATGTAAAACTGCTTTGAAAAACTACCTTTCAAAGGGCCCAACTTGTGTCAACCCTAGTGATGGTTGTATTAAAAGCTAGCTAGATCTATTAACTGAAGTTCTAGACTATATTCTAAATAATCACTACAGAACATAACATTTAATCTGCATGACAGCTGATAGTAGAAACAGTTTTGTACAGAAACGGATTGCTATGAGTCTTATAATGACCTGGAAACAGATAGAAAACTAAGGACTTCTTACAGTCATAGCAAAAATAAAGGCTCCTGCCCACAAAAGCGATATTAAGAAAAAATTAGGGTTGCATAGAACAGCAGTATGTGTCATGTTTATACATATTTGTATTGCAGCTCTAATTGATAACTGCATAAGATTATAACATAATAAACAGATCCCACAGACATATCATCACTGTTTTACTTACCAGATTGGCAAGTTTGTCTAGAATATCATTTATTTGCTGGCTGTGCACCAATCCAATATGTGATTTTCCCATTAGACGTCGCACCTTTTTCCTAATATCATTCTTGTTCACCTAGAAAGCAGATATAAAGACAGTTAAATACTCTTCTCTATTCACAGGAGGCAACTCCTGTCTCCCAAACATATCTTGGTCTCTATTGCAAAGACAGTAAAACAAGTGATCTCCAGTTCAGTCATGTTAGGACCTCTTTAGCCCAGCAGTATGTGAAGAAGTTGCATATACACCACTTTTTCCAGCTACTGGGCAGGTGATACTGTGCACAAGAGATTTCCCGCCTACCCACACACACCAGCAGCAATTCCACTACCCATTACTTCCAACTGACATCTAAGCCTCAGTTCTCCATGTTGCCCCTTATGTGATGAGTCTCATTGGCCAGACTAGCTTCTCCACCTCCTCCTCTGCAAAGAGTTGATTTCATCAGCTGTGGGGCCCTTAACACAACATGGTATCTTTTAGAATTCTCATTCTTCCACAACCTGTTTCCCAGTCACTAGGCTGGGGCTCTACCTAACATTTTCAGATAGTGTTCAAACAGTAGAAGGTTCCTCCTGAAGATGAGTTGCAGGGAAGCTCAGAAGCAAAATATTTCTGCCTCAGGTGTCATTTCAAGAGACTACTATGAATATCAGCCATTGATGCTACAGGCTTCAAGACAGCACACTCCAGCTTGAGTGCTGACTCCAAGCTGGATCAGACATTCTTTTTTATCACATTGGTATTATGACCTTAATGTTATGGAGCATAAAAAACAAACTCAACTTGCTTCCTTTCCTTTGACAAGAATTCTTTGCACTTGAAAGCAAGCATAGTACTTTTGAAGATTTTTCGAAAATAAAACCTACTAGGCTCTGCTATCCAAAACAAGAAAATAAAATACCAAGGTGTTGAGTTGGAAGGATTATGCTTCCCTTGATATCTCAGAAGAATTCATCTCTCTAGTAATAGAAAGCCTTTCAACTTTGCAATTTCTACTAGAAGCTGAGGAGACACCTTGGTATAATGTTAACTCTGTTTGCTTGAAAAAAGTCTTTCATACAAATAATACATACCAGATTCTAGATCCATCACCTTTTATCCCAAAACTGATAATCAAAGGAAAAAATATAACCACAACAATAACAAAAAACAAACAAGAAAGAAAACCCCAAACCCCCCATAAAACAAGACAAACAAACAAAACAAAAGAAGGACCACATCCCACAACCCTTCTTTTGCCCAATTCTACATCCTATCCTCACTCTTGAGCATCTCTGAAGATGCACTGAAAGGAACTGTATGCTTATCACAACTCTTCAATCCCCTGTATTCCTTCTTTTCATCTATAATTGACAGGCTCAGAGAGATATCATTTTCAAAGGTATAAAATCCTGTTTGCCTCTTTGTCTCTTTCTGCCAGGAAACTCTTGTCTTGGTGATCTGATTATTTTCGCCACATCAAAAGATATTCTCCCCTATGAGACTAACTCTATCAACACCTCTCACAAGAGTCTTTTCAAACCAGTATTATTTGCTCTCCTCTTTTATATCTTTGATGAAAGCAGCTGAACTACTTAGTATTAATTCTGCTTTAAGTATTACAGCAATGCAAGTCCTAATGGCCAAATCCCACAGTCTTCTTCTGAAACAAACTCATTCCAAATATACTCAAATTTCATCTTAAAACTTACCTTCACATTCAATTTGTCAGAAAAAAATCAATACTTACTTCCTCTCTCCCCATTCATCCTTCTGACCTCCCCCTCTGCACTGCATCTCCCTCCTCCCTCAAAAAAAATTTTTTCCACTGGTTGGGTATCACACTTTTTTCATCTATGGTATGATATTCACCTCATCAGGTGAGACAAGCAAAACCAGAAGTTATCAAACTACCATCTGTGTACAGATATCCTTACTGTCAAGCTGTTGCACTAGACAGCACAGTGAAACAAATCTGCTACAGGTAAAACTATGGTTTAGATGGTTGTAAACAAGACAAAAAAATTTAGAAGACTGATTTTCCAGTGACTTTGATTTGGCCTATCTGAGAAATAATTCAGACTAAAAAAAAAGGTATTTCTAGTAGACACCTGCACCATTTCTGCGTATAGACAGACCAATGAATGAGTAAAAAACTGGTTTTTTTACTTGTAATGGCAAATTTCTTGTTAAATTATTGACATACATGTTCATCATCTGCCCATATTTGGAATTTGCAACTGTGAGGAAATCAGATTAAAAAATTTTTACTTTCAATGGCAATGTATATGCATACCCATGGAACACAACTGCATAAACTCAAGACAACATATCTCAAAGAATCTCTGGATGATGAAGCAATTTTTTCATTAAGGTTAGGAAATGTTTTATCACACTCCTTTATATTCCACTGTTCTGAGTTCTGTGAACAGAGATGTATGGTTTCAAAAGGACACCAATGAAATATACTGCTTAAATATGAGTAGTGAACTATTAAAAAGAAGTCACCTTTATCATAAGCATATAAGCAATCATATTATGCAGCAGTGTAGCCAACAAGCGGTCCTCATCATCCTCCAAACGCTTCCGATCATGTTCTCCCAGGGAAAGATACCTGCAAGAAGAGCTAGGGCTGAAGTAGACTTACAGGAAATCTTCATCCTCTTCACTAAAGCACTGGCAGCGGACAGAGCACCATTTGTAAAGTGCATGGCAAATAAAATCTCTAAAAACACTAAGTCAAATGGGCATTTCCCACTAAAACACTGATTGCTAATTAAACATTTCCCTTAATTATTAACTAGTTGAAGCAAATAACATCTGCACAGTAGGAAAGCTGCTGGTGGTTTACTGGGCTTATCCATTTCCTCTTTTCTGCAATTGCAGCTCTGTGACAATTATGAGGAGGAACCTATAACTCAGTACAAGAGCTATTTGTCCTGAGAGCTGAAATATAGCTGCAGGGAAAAAGAAAGCTTATGAAGGAAGTGCACTGGCACTCTCTTTTTCTAGCAAGGTAGGCAGTTTGTGGAAAAATAGTTTTCAAACTAGCATCCCACAAACTAGTTCTTCTTTTGAGTAGCAGATCTCATGTTACATGATAGCATGGGTGTGGGCAGCTGCAGATGACACACAGAGCAGAGAATGATGTGATATTAACAGAGTTGTGTGGCGGGGAGAAAAGGAAAGTAGGCAGTGAAGATTGACATCTTAGAAATAGTCCAGCCTTAAGCAACCACACAGTTGTTTTTAAAGAGGGGTTCTCCTCATGGGGTTTTTTTAACTACAAACTGTAAAAACACTTGTATGTTACTTTGTATTTTAAGAAGGCTAAAAATGCCATTTCTGAAAACATATAGTTCTTTCACTTTATGTCAATACACTGTTATCTTCCATTATTCAAGTATATAGTCATCTTGCCACAGAAACCTCCTGCTTTACTGCTGATCTAGTCCATTCCATCTGTTCATACTGTGATTACACTTACATTATCCATTTCTCTGGAAATGTCATCTCTCCACAAGAGTTAAAAAAAAATATATGTTGTAACTAAAGATAGGTATTGCCATACCAGGAGATACTGGCCACCAGAGAGACAAAAGGCTCACTTTAGAATAGTCAGGTATAGTAACAAGGTTTACAAAGTGACAATAGCATCTTAAGAAGAATTAAAATAATTTTTTTCTTTTTTTTTTTACTACTTCAGCCCCAGGAGAAAAAAGGCCTACTAAAGAACTTACCTGTCTATCATTTCCTGAGGCCCCTGGTCCATCCCCATTCCTTCTCTCTCTAACATTACAGCATCCAAAAAAGCATCTTCCCAGAACTGCATCTGGTCCCACAAAGTTGAACGCTCTTTGCCTATGCAATTCATACAAAAATTGAGCATTTATTCCATTTACTCCAATTAAATACTTCACGATTAATTCCTGTTCATTCTTACTCCTTGAAAATACCATAAGCCAACATACAATGAAATTACATTAAAAAATAAAAAGAGGCTACTTATAAACCACAAGCAGTATCACAATGGAAGAAAAGTGGAAAATAAAATACAATATATATATATCTCCTTCTAATTAATGGCATAATATTTTTAAACCCTTACAAAAAAGCACCTCTCATCTCTATTCTTTAAGGAGTATAACTTCTTCCACAAACTGTTAACACTTCCCAAAAGAGAAAGTAATACCTCACACAAACACAGATCACGGCAAACACACAGAGAAGTGGAAAGATAAGATTATTACTCATAGAGAAGGTTTCCATTGCAGCATCCTCTAACTGGTCCCAGACAGATCCTTTATCCCTACCTGCACCATTCCAAGCAGGTAGGAATGATAAATGGAAAGGATGAAAAACACAGGAAGAGAGAGCTCTTGATTAACAGCAAGTCCACATGAAATACACTTCACAAAACCCAATATACTTCTAATTTAAGCATACATTTGAAGGCCATTAATATCCTGAGCTTAGTAGTCCTCTGTTACTTCATGACTTAAGGTGAATGATCTTTTTTCAAGATCAGTGATATATTTTTATGCATAGCTAAGTTCTTTTTCCTCTTCTTCACAGTTTAAAGAATTCATATACAAGAACATCAAGAGATTTGGATAAACTAAATTACATGCAAACTACACCACTCACACCCATCTTCTCTTCTCTTATTCAATTTCTCCAGCAAATACTTGGCTTTACTCTGAATGGTCTGATGCACCTTCCTATTCTACCAGCATGGACAACAGTAAGAAGTTAAAAACAGTGTCAGGTAATATAAAAATTCCCATTTGTCCCAGACATGACTTCATCTGAACTTCAAGCTAAAAGGTTCCCTTCCCACAAAAAATGTAGCTTACCCAAAAGTCCTTCATATAGATAAACACGTTGGCTCCCATCCTCTGGACCTCTCCCTGGAGTACTGCCTTTGCTATCCTTCACACTCTGCTTCAGGTTGTGAGACTTTGCCTGAAAATAATACACGAAGTGTCAGACAATTTAGCTCTGCACTTTGCAGGGCTCTTTCTTGCAGTCCACTGTTGTGCTTAACAGATAGTTTGAAAGCTTCTTCCACAATTCACAACACGATTATTTTGTTCAAAGAGCAAGGTAATACACCTTAAACATTCAGAGTCAAACAAAGGAAAAGCAAAAAGAGACAAATAGAGAAATCAAAACACAGGAAGCAAAGTGCTTCCTGGAAGGAAAGCTGAGGTAAACCAAAAAATGCAACTCCCAGACTAAAGGAAAGAACAGTTAAACCTTTTCTGTCATCCTCTATATTTCATGCCTATGTATTCATAAAGACATGGCATTAAGTAAATTATTATATATCAACTGGCCTAAAAAACTGCATGTTGAAACTATTAGCCAGCAGGAACTGTGCAATGAAACTGGCCCATCTATTTTTCTACAATCAGGTAAACTATGGCATGATACATATGATACATCATACACACCCATCATCTTTGCTCTACATCTCTTGCAAGGGTTCTTAGAATTCTACCAAGTAGAAAAACCAAGAAAAATAAATGTTGAACAAAATGTATAACTATTTAGTAACTGAGAAGACGCCCTCTTGCAACTAAGTAAGCAAACATGGTTACATCATTTTCATGCTTTTAAGCAAAAATATGCAATAAGACACAATGGTTTCGTTTGTTGCTTGACATTAGAAGTAGAAGCCCTGTATAGGCTTTTACAATTTTATCAGGATTATAAAATAATGAACAGTGAGACCAATCTGAAGGCATTGCACTGACATTTCACTGACAGCTTGATTTAGGCAAATAGAGTATATCATTTTCTTGGCAAGTTGTATATTAGAGGTTACACACAGTAACGAAGGACTTTAAAACCAAAATGAACAAGAAGTGCTCACAAATCATTTGAGTATCACTGCATACAGATCTTTCAACCAGAAAAATACATTTAAAAGTTATGATTACACTTCAAATAGGACTAAAGTAATGTTTTGAAGGAACAGAACAGCTGCTAAAACTATAATGCATCACTCCGTTCCTCTATCAAAGAGCTGCTCCTAGGAAACAGAAAATTTTCCTCTTAAGTAAGGACAAACAATCTCCATCAATGTTGTCTTGCCTCTGAAGGGCAATTCAATGTCCATTTGGTTGAGAGAAATATTGAATGATGAGGAATTAAATCCTGCTAGAGTATGCAAGGTGGTGCAAGATGTGAATCTACTTTCAAAGAACCATTTATTGCACAGAAAATGAAGAAATGTATGTAGATCTACACAAAATTACATCTTTGACATTTTAATATTTTAAGTCATTGCTGAGTAGCCCTTAGAACAGAATCAGAGATCCTCTTCCATACATGCACGCACATTGAAATGATTACTGTACATGACTTATTAAAAAAAAAAATAAAAAAAGAAGTCTGCAATGCCCTTACGAAGATAGAGCTAGTAGCAGAGTTTGTCTCAATTTCACTGTCTGACACAGTGCCTCTGGATCCTGCCAAATTGCCACCATTTTCCACACTTGGGCCATCACCAGCATTGCTACTCAAGTCACTGTCTGCTCCTAATGTCTCTCCAGAACTGTTACTAACCTGTGAAGAAAAATAAAGCAGTTACCTTCAACAGACAAAGACACTGTGGACAGAGAAGTTGTAAAATGTTTCTTCTTAAGGCACCAAATAAGTTACAGTACAACTGTATTTGCCTTTTTTTTCTTCAGTTACATTAACTATACATCAAATCCTACTCTGTAGGAAAAGATTAAGAGTAACTCAAAAAGCCCTTCAGAAAAACCACAGAACTGTTTAGGCTGAAATGGATCTGTTAAGATCATCTATAGACGAGCCCCTGATCAAATGGGGTTAGCTAGAGTGTGTTGCTGAGGACCATGCCATTAGGTTTTTTAATCTCCACTAAAGGAGAACCCACAACTTCTCATGGCGAAGTGCTCCAGTGTTTGACCACCCTTATTGTGTTTTCTTGTGTTCAGATGGAATAGGCTTTAATTTTTGTGTTGACTGCCTCCTGTCCTGCCAGTGAGTGCTACTGAGCAAAGTCTAAATCCCTTGCCTCTCTTGAGTCCCATCAGGTATTTACACTCACTGATTAGATTCCCTGTCTTGTCTTCTCTAAATTGGAGAGTTACAGCTCTCTCGGCCTCTCCTCTTATAAAAAATACTTCAATCCCTTCATCATCTTTGTATCCCTGAGCTGGGCTCACTCCAGTAAGCCCTCATCCTTCTTGTACCGAGAGCTCCAGAACTGGACATAGTACTCTACATGTAGCCTTACCAGTGCTGAGTAAAGCACTGAGGATCACCTCCCTCAACTTAAAGACAACACTCTTCCTAATACAGCCCAGAATTCCACTGGTCTTTTCTGCCATGAAGGTGCAGCACTGGCTCACAGGCAGTTTGTTGTCCATCAGGATCCCAAGGTCCTTTACAATAAAGTTGCTTTCCAGTCAATTGGCCTGCAGTGTGTACTAGTACCAGGGCTTATTCTCCCCCATATGTAGGAATTGGTATTTTACCCTACGTGTTGAACCACATAGATTCCTCTCTGTCCAGGTCTCCACCCTGTTGAGGCCCTCTGAATGATGGCACAACCATCTGGTGAGTCAGTCACGCCTCCTAGTTTTCTATCATCTACAAAACTGCTCTGTATCGTCATCTAAGTTGTAAGTGAAGATGCTGAACAGTGTTAACCCCAATACTGATCCTAGGGGTACACTATTAGAGACTTGTCTCCAGCAGGACTTTGTGCCACTTATTACAATGCTCTGGGCCCTGTTGTTCAGAGAGCTTTCAGTCCACTTCACTGTCTACTCACCTAACTCATTCCTTGTCAGTTTGTCTATGTTACAGGGGATGATGTCAAAAATGTTACTGAAGCTGAGGTACATCTTTCTCATTCTACTCTTCCTCTGGTTTTAGAGGCTTGGGATTCCTGATGGCAGTTTTACTGCTAAAACCTGAGGCATAGAATGCCCCAGGCGCCTCAGTCTTTTCTATCTGTCACCAGATTCAACAGTAGGTCTGCATTTTTCCCTAATCCTTTCTCTTCTTGCTTATGTACTGGTTCCTGTTACCAATCACATTCTTTGCCAGATTAAGCTCCAGGTCCATATTGGCTTTCCTAACCCTATCCCTGCAAGGTGAGACGCACACTCCTCCTGTGTCACCTGCCCCTGCTTCAATGTCTTGTACGGTCCCTTTTTAATGTCTGAGTTCAGTAAGAACTCTTGCTCAACCATGCAGGCCTCCTGCTGCCTTTGCTAGGTTTCCTACTTGTTGGGATGGACATTTTTTGAGCTAGGAGGAGGACATACTGGAATATTAACCAGCTCTCCCAGACCCCTCCTCTCCTCTATCTGGGGCAGTAACGCAGAGAATACAATTTTTTTATCCAATAGAGAAAGACCATCAGAGTTACAGGCTGAGAAAAGATCATGGAAAGCTAGATATTCACAGGTATGCAGCAGTATAGAGAAGAAAAATAAACAACTACAACAATAAAGAAAAGTTTCTTGGCTTTTTTATCCCTGGCATATGCAATATTATACAATCCAGTAGGGAGAAATTTTTATTTTTGTTTTACTAAATGCATTCCTGCTACCTTTTCCCTCTAGCCTCTATAGTTGATCGGAAAGCAAACAGATATATTTTGATGTAATTCAAGTGCTTTAAGGTAATACATGAAAAAATTTGTTCTTATGATTAATGCATCAAACAATCTGCCTTTTTTGCTCTGAGGGTACCTTTTTAAACTTCTCTTTTTTATAGATGGTTTATACACAACTAAGACATTTTTACAGAATTGTTGCAGTTCACCAGTTTCATAAATACACCAGTATGCAGGACTACGTAGAGCAATGGTCAGCATACATGAAGGATACAATCTGCTAATAAAGAAAGCACTATGTATATTCTGTCAGACACACATACTTGCCACCACTCAGAAGCTCTGGACAGAGAACTCACAGATACACATTATGCTTGTGTTTGACAGCATGCTGTCATATTACACAAACAGTAGGCACAAAATGCCCTTCTCCACTTTAACAAGCAGTCAGTCACATCGAGATTTCATATCCTACCACAGTGCTGACTTCAGAATCCTGGCTTGTACTTCGGACCATAACTGTTGGTCCTCCACTGGGAAGAGAGTCAAAATCACTCTTCTGCAATCACAACATACAAAGGACAAGAAGAGTCACATTAGTTTTTATCATAACTAGAGAACATCACATCCCATTTCTCTTGGGTCTAGAATCACATGCCCTACGCTTCCTTTGTTTATTTAGCCAGCCAAATACAAACTAGTGACTGTATGTCAAAAAGATCATGGTATCCTGTAATTGAGTTCACAAAGATCAATCCTCTATAGAAAGAGGGAAGAAATTTTACTAAATAAGCCTCTCAAGAATTCTCAAGCCCTGTAAATCTTCCAATAATTAAGTTATGAATAGAAGAATGTTCTCTCTTATCACATAAATAAAGCAAACAAAGGAGCCACTGACCTGAGAACCTGAAGCCAAACTGAGGCCACTGTCTGCACTGATCTGGGATTTCTTCTCATCTGTTTCTCCCAAATCAAATTGTTTCACACCTTCTGGTCCTGAAAAAAGGGAAAAGTAAATCATTACTGTACCAAGAAAAAACAGTATGGCAGAAAGCAGATTACAGTCTGGAACCAGGAACTGTACCAAGAAAATACATTTGCTTTCTCGATTCTTTTTTTTTTTTCCTTTTTCTTTTTTTTTAATTTCTTGGTACTGAAAGAAAAGAGGCCAGCAGGACATATCTGCTAGTCTTTGAACATTAGTTTGAATTTCAAATACTCCAAAGGCATAGTCCAGGAGTGACCATAACTAAACAGGACCTTTCTTAGCAATTCAAGAGAGAAAAGAGAAGAGACAAAGGTCAAGTAGCTTCCAGTTACAATAACACATGCAAAGCAGTTGCCATTCAACTCTAGGAAGCCACTTCCTTTATTCTTGGTAATAATAAAGGACACCTATTTACTTACAAGTCAGAATCCTTTTTTAAACATCTAAATTGTTCAGAGGCCTGGAGTGAGGTTTTTTTGGTTGCCCACTGCAACTATCTAGGCAAAAATCAGGCAACACATGACAAGAACACAAACAGTGACAAATGGTGCACCGCCAGGAAGATTTTCAAGGAATAAGATTGTATTTTGCTGTACTTCACAACATTCCCCAATTATATTAACAAATGGCTCTCCAGAGTTGGCAATCACATAGGTCAGTAGTGAGACAAGGAATCAGCAAGCTTTTAAGTCATGCACTTATTAACTGGACAATCCAAAAACAAAGAAGGGAAAAAAAGGATAAAGAATTTTATGTTTAATTTCCCATGCACTTCTAGAATCATATCATCTATTGTTCTCTGATGGGATGGCAGAAGGAAAAGAGAATGATGGAAAGGTAGAGCCTGAAAAGAAATTAGGATAAGCACTGAACAAAGCTAATAACAATGCAGGAAAAGAATGTGTTCTAGACTGTACACAGAATGTCAGTACTCTCAGAAATGGAAAGAGACTTAATGCAACACTTCTGCCATATCCATATCTGCCAACTATTCAGTAATAGGAAGACATGATCAGATGCTGAAATATTTGAATTATATACCCATGACTATATCCAGTAACTCTAAGCAAACAATGCCACTATCTCTATAACCACTGATCACAACAACCTGGGAATTATAAACATGTTTGTATTACATGTAATATTAGAGAGGGTAAGACAGCGAAAAGGAAAGAAAAAGGGAAGGGAGGGGAGAGAGAGAGAGAGAGAGAGAGAGAGAGAGAGAGAGAGAGAAGGATAATATACAAAGATTTGTGGGAGTGAGTTTGAGATGGTATGTAAACTCATGAATAGCAAAGCCATAAGCGGGCTGTGCAAACCATACTAGCTTACTATTCAACCACCAATTCTTCCTTTGAAGTGTTTACAGAAAGTATTCTTCATTTGTTATAGTGTTCTGCCTCTAAATCCATATGACTTAGTTACTGTGAGTCAAATCATCAAGCATTCCAAGAAAGCAAAAGTATACACAAAGAAAAATAACTAAAAATATCTTTTCTAAGAATTTGGCATCTTTTTGTACACTGAAATATCCAATGCCCACTTCCAGACGTCTATTTCCAGTCATTCAAGTGACCACCATTTCTAGTCCTGAATAACGATACAGTAAAAACTTTTATATCTCATTACTACAGCAAGAACACTAAATTTCAGCTTTGTGTTTTAAGCAATTTAAGTTTCCTATAATTCAGATATACTTCTGGCAGTTTGACTTTCGAAGGCATTGAAACTGACTGAAACAGTTCAGGTATTTGACAGCCATAACTGAGTTAAAGGAGCACAGTAACCACAATCACATTGTTGTCACTGTCAATTACAGGCACTTACAAACCTCCCCTTCCCTTCTTTATGGAGTTGTATGTCTGATACACATAGAACACTAAAATCTCAATTTATCCCTCCCAATGTAGGCACCTACCTGAAAGGCTCAGTTTAGGAGAGTAGGCATGTCTGTCTCACACACTTCTACCTCAGCAGAAAGCAACTCACAACTTAAAAACAGCAAACTGTACTGCAGAAGTGCCCCATTTGCCCCATTCTCTCTGAACTAACTCCAGATACTAATTTGTACCTAACAGAAGTATTTAACTGAGGAGCCTTAAACTAGTGTAAGCAAATACAGGCCTAGTCAGGATGTCAGGAATTTTCACCCATTCATCTTAGCTATCAATCTTCCCCAACCCTCAGTCTGTAAAATGGGCATCAGCTCTGCAAATTACTAACTATGCTTTTGGCTAAGAAACGCCTACCCCAACGTGGTCTTGATAAATTAGCTATTGTTCTCATGTTGTATGTCCCATGTCCCTATTTACAACACTGACAACTAAAACAGCAAAACCTTGCGCTACCCTGCAGATAATACATATTCAGTATCTTACTCATTATCATATTCCAATAGATGTTCAGATTTGTGTAGATTTAAACTATTATTTAGACTGTAAACAGCCTCAAATTCTTTTACTCCTCCTTTAACATGGGATATAAAAAACAAAATCAGGTTGATTCCTTATTATGAGGCTATTTTCTAGGAGCCATCACTAAATGCAATTCTTCACATATACCTTCTCTCTCCCCCTCAAAAGTATTTCTTGTTGCAGACTGACTGTTCACAGTTGATGCCAGGTAACAAAATTTGCCATCCCATAGCTTGAACAAACAGAGAATTCCTCATTCCAATAACATTCAATCAATCAATATATCCATGTCAATATGTTAAACAAAAGTGGTCTTTTAAGACAGGAGATGGAGTATCTTAAAATTCTTCCATATTTATCTCATACAATGAGGTTGCAGAATACCTGCTTCCTCTTCCTTGAAGAAGTCAACATTTAGGGGGGGAAAAAAAAGAAAAAGGGGAAAAAAAAAAGAGAAGAGACATTTGAACACAATTTCCCCAGGGCAGACTCATCTGTTTGGTCTCTCTAATGCAGACTTTCTTGATAGACCTTTGTTCTTGTGGGCAATAAAACCTGTGTGCCATAGATGCAAGCTCACCCTGCACCTGGGGAGTTGGCAGTTATGGGGAGGCTGGAGGAGTCAGTTTCTACATTTGTTTTAAATTCCTTACTCGTTTTTTCCAAAGATTTTTGCTTTTTCACTTCCTGGTGCTTGTTCCACAATTCTACTCAAGATGCATTGAAAGCAGGAGAGAAAGAGAAAGAGTCAGAGGCTGGTCAGATAGGTGAAAATGGGGAAAAAATTTGAAACAAAAAACCCACCCCTTCATCTCAAAAGAAAAAAAAAAGGCGGAATTTCATGAGAACTACTGAGTGAATGGTTAATCAACATGAATTTAAAAGAAATCAGTTTTAGGTATTGAGCACTGCATCATCTCTTAATAACAGAATTCAAACATTAGAGTTGACTTCATACAGTTGAGGTGGTGCATCCCCCCTCCCCTCCTCAGGCCACACTGTAACAACAGTGGATCAACTAAAAAAAAACCAGCTTTTATGAACACATACAATGCAATTAGTCACCTTTCCTGAGAAAAAAAATTTAAGACTCTCAGATCTTTACTCCTCTAAAACGTAAGCATCACAGAAGCTCCAATTAATAGAAACATTTTAATGTCTCTAATTCATATCATTGAAAAGATAAAACACAAAAACAGAAGCATCAATTTCAAAAAAAAAAAGTTAAGACAATATTTAACCAATATTATATTTTACAGATTTTCACAAAGTTTACAAGTTATTTTTGATCTGACAACATTCTCAATAAATGCTTGGCTCTGCCTATCAACCTGTCCTGTATGCAAAGAACTGAACTTCTCTGCATTCACTTTTTCTTATCAGGGTATAAAGAACAGAAAATGGAGAAGAAGAAAAATGAGCAAGATATCTGTCAAGTTTAACACCAACTTCCAAAACTCACATTAGGTCACAGCACTCCAATCAAGTCGAGGAATTCCATAAGAGGAAAAAAAATGCACAGAACAGGAAAAAATCTGAAGTCATCTTACATTTGAAACTTAGCCCTGGGACAAAATAGTGATGAGGCACTCCGACTTTTCTATCACTCGCATTCCTCACATTTCTCAACTCTGAAATGCAGTCACTCTTTCTGCTTAGAAACATCGGATCATTCCAGGTGCTGGCTTGTTGGCCAAAGGAAATATCACAAGCTGACTTGGAATATTAGATACTTCCCTCTCTCATTAGCACAGTTAAAGCCGAGAATGCTACAGAGGAAGAACCTCTGGGAAAAGTGACAAAATGAAGGAAAAAGAAGTATAGTATTCTTCTACTGCTCTTCAAGGAGACTTTCTGAGCAACTGAAAAGTCACTTGAAGTGTGTCAGAAACCCATCCCACCCTGCAAATGGCAGAAATAAGGGCTCTAAAAGAGTTCTATTTAGCAAAATGTCCACTGGGGAAAAAAAATTAAAAAGGACAGTGTTACAATGGTAGAGGAAGGCTCCAAAGAATTATCATTAAACATATCAGGAATGAGGCAAATGCAACAAGGTAGAAAAAGCTAGAAATACGGCCTCTAGCCAACTGATTTGTAGATCTACTTCATGATTGATGGATGTTCCTTCAACTTTCATAAATTGACAGATGAATAGGATAAAATTGCTTATGGATCCAAACAGCATCCCATAGGCTTATCTGGCTGAGCATACCCTGACACAGATAATCATCTTGAAGATAGACTCAATTTATTTGTTAAAGGACTTTGAAAACATCTGGCCTCTTAGATGCTTAGTCTATATGCCTTTACTTTCAAAACCATGAGGCTGAAAGCTACAATACCTGCTGTTAAATTACTTTTATCTGACTTGTCTGTTAATTCAAGACAGCACATATCATAGCACATTAAAAACAGACTAGACTTTACTCTCAACTACTTCGTCAAAGAATAAGAGGAACATTTCAAGTAAACTCAAAAGGCATAAAATACTATGCCTGTGACTTTGTTACCTTTGAACCTGAGCTAAACAGGACAGCAGGTCCAGAAAGGATCTGCAAACAAAGCAGGTAGCGCATTCTTTTCTGTTTAAAACAACAGCCAAAATAAAATGTTCTAACAGGATTAAACAATTATCTAAAAAGTAGTAATAGAAACTTCAGTAAGTGCTGACATTTTCATTATCAGTTACTGCAAGTATGCAATAAACCAAACTAACCACTAATGTAAAGGTGGGAAAGTATTAACTATCAACTTTAAAGCCACCAGTGTCCTAGCAAAAAGACCAACACAGGTGATGACCATGAACCCTGGAAGACAAGAACCCCAGAAGTATGCAATTGGTGATCTTTTAGGAAACAAAGTACCAGAAGCATCATTTTCACAATTAATATTCTAGCTAGGAATTAGGTACTAAAGCACAGCAAAGATCAAAGATCAAACCTCAGTTGGTAAAAATACATCCCACTTCACCACAGAAATAAGAATTTTGAATACCAACAGCCTTCCCTGTTACAGGGGAACATCAAAGCTGCACAAAACCCCCTAAACTTTCTGAAAAGTGAGCCAGAAAAGGGGGTCAAAGAAGAAAATATTCACTCTTTGAACCTCCTGGCCATTATTCCTGCAGTACACGAAAACTGCACAGATTCAGCTAACACATCTCTAGATCCCAGAGATAGAGTTTAGTCACAACACGAACATATACTTTTCATATAGCCACTCCAAACAGTGCTGTACATTATTTTACTCCATCATTCTGAAGACTTCTCATTCTAGTACTTTGTCTTGTACCTAGGTCAAAAGGTTACCAGCCCAATTTGTATTTCATTTATACATTATCAACAGATTCACTGGAAGTTTTACTTACATATCTGCAAAGTGAAGCTGTAAGTACCTTACAAACTTCTCAGAATCAAGGAACTGCTAAAGTTCAAAGGGACCTCTGGACACAACCTAATCTGTTCAAGGTAGGGTTGACTAAAGCTGGCTGCCACAGGACCATGTCCAGTCAGGTATACACTACCTGCACAGATGGATAATCCACAACCTTTTCAGGCAATCTGTTCCAGTGTTAAATCATCTTCACAAAAGAAAACCTTTTCTCATGTTTAAATGGAACTACTTAGAAATACTTTGATATTTCAGCAACACATACATGCTTACCACATGGTTCACCCCTAAATAAACCAGTTTGAATATCTGCATTTCTCTACAGAGGGATTTTCAGCCTAGACATGACTAACTCAAATCCTGTATGTTTGAAGTTGTCTTATTCTGAAGCCTTCATAACAGAACATAAAGCATAATACCTGAACAGCTTTAAATTACCTTCCTGCAACACCAGAGAAATTCTCTTTACTTCTAGATCACGCAAGTCAAATCAACATGGACACTACACTGTTTTTACAGCAATTTCCCAAAGACTGACTTGCATACCAGTTCTGGTGAAAGACAAAAGCAGTTACTAAAAAAGGCTTCAGAAAAAGCATTAGTCTTTTTAACTTTGATCAGTTTTGATAAAACCATATCCTTCTTGTAACTTAGCTTATAAGTGCTAAGACGAGTAGAAATCATCAGAGCATTAGAACCACCAGCAAGAACATATTTTTGCCTGTCCTTGAAGACTGTAAATTGTTTAAGGTTAATATTCCAGCAACAGTAGTTAACATGTCATACTAAGTAGCATTTCTTTTGAAAAGAACTTCTTATGATGCTTCACAAACATGGACTGTCTGATCTCTATGATTTCCATTTCCATGAGGCTTTAATTTCACATAAGGTAAAGAAAGAATCTTAGCAATCCAATCAAAAAACTTCTCTTCATTCTTTAAAAGAACACTGTCCTAGCACCTGGTTTATTTTTAGTTGTGTCAGAAGCATACTTTCCTCTTCTACAGAAAAGTAATGAAGTAGCCAGGGCAAATCAAGCAACTAACTGAAATACGGGCAGTCTGAATCTGAATCCCTTTCAGCATCTTGATGGATTTTCAAAGAGAGGGCAAGACTACTTTCTGAGTAGCTGCCTCTACAGACTGCCTCTATAAACAGGAAAGCAAATCAAGTCAGAGGGGTTCAGTATCAATTCAGAGAGGCTTGACAGCATTCAGCCTGCAGCTATATGGGTGTAATACTGAATGTTTGCATTTCTCAATACACATATTCCCTTGTCTTATATCACATACTACAGGTACAGGCCTCACAGTAACATGCTTTCAGAAGATTAATCTTTCATACAATGAGTCCATTAAAATGTTATTTGAAACAGGCTGTAAGAAGGAATGGCTAAAATTTAACACATTTTTGCAATTGACAAAGAATTTCTCATATGTTGACAGTACTTTTCTCATGTTTATAACCCACAGCAGCTGGATTCAATCAAAATATTTTTGTTTTTCTCCTCCACCAAAAAAATCTGTAAAGTCCTTTTTAGATAAAATAGTTTAAAGTCAACCTTTAACTTTTTTCTAAGACATAAAGAAAAGCTATACCAGCTAAGAAATTAAGACAGAAAAATTTCCAGTGACCAGCCTAGCAGATGCTGTTTAGAAAGACATGCATTCTATTTGCTGTTGCATAGAAGGAAAATCCATCAGTCCTGCTCACTACAACTGTAACACTACAACTAAAGTCTTTTTGGAAATTTTATTGTTAGCAATCAGCATATTCTGGGTCTCACTCTGATAAGGTAGTTGGCAACAATACAAAACATTCGTTTCATGTTTCCCTTCCATGGTTCCCCTTTCTGAAGTACTGCTGTCCCTGGTTCCTTTTTGCCATTTCCTGTTGCTTGGAAACAGCAATCACAGAGCAAAAACTAAGCTGATTAAAGTGTAATGAACTTTGGAAACAATTAAGATTAGAAAGCTTCTGGGAGAAAATTGCCGTGGATAGTTTATCAAAGAGTAGGCTGAAAACACATATGATTGCTCCTTATGATCCAAGGCGTAAATGAAGCATGTAAATGCAGCAATGTAGTGTGTTAAAATGGAGAGAATGCAAATCAATCCTAAGACCAAAACAGAACTCCCTCCTGCACTTGACATGCACCTCAATACACACCAATGGAAGCAATAAAATTTTCCTCCTTTAGACTTCTTGTGTCAAACTCCCTTGGCCCTTTGCCTGCAGGGCTCGGTGGCTTTGGCATTAGCTGAGGTACCGGCAGCTGTGTTGCAGGTTTGGGCTCCACTCTTGGGGAGGATCCAGGATCCTTGCCAACTGGAGTGACAGATCCATCTGTTGGACTTCGTTTTCTCTTTTCTGGTTCTTTAAAGAAAAAGAACAGCTTAGAGAAAATAAATAAATAAATAAACAAACATAAGGAAAAAGGAAATGAGAGTAGGAAAAGAAAAATGAGACAGATGGTCTCACCTAAATCATTAAGCCTGGCACTGAAACAGCTCAGTGCCAAATTTGTTCCCATAGGTCAACATGGCTTGCTGATAGCCTGACACACTGGTGGAAACAGTAGAGGAGAAAGCCAGAGTGCAGTTTTAGGGGTACTCAAATATCTCATTCCTGTATATTTGAAACCTAGGAATGTTGTCTGACACAGTAACTGTAGCATCTCCTCTGCCAAGTTGTGAAAAATTAAACAACTCTTCTAAACTGCCAAGAATATCACTTAGAGAATAGAAGTAAGCCCCTCTCACAGTGCAAAGATGACAAATACAATCATTTTCATGGATAACACTAAATGAAACTTCAGTTAGTAAGAGAACAAAAAAATCCATCTGTTATAGCTCTCCCATCATTCTCCAAGACGTCCTATAACTATATGTCACCAGAGGCAGTTTGGATTATTTGTCTGTAACAAACCCCACAGTTTGAATCACAGCAACATCTTCAGATTAGAATAACTAAAATCAGGATTTCCATAAAGAGCCTCCAGCAACGCTGCACAAACTGTTCCAATAGCTGATGAGTCTAATAGTCAAAACTTCACATCCTAATGTCTAAATCTGTCATACCACTAGATCTCGTGAAACCTTTGTTCAGTAGATTAAAGATTCTGCTATCAGCAATACCTTTCCATTGAGATAGTAACAGAAAACAATGCCTAAAAGTCAGACTGAAGTCCTCTATCTTTCAGAGCCAAAGTGTTTTCACAATTCCTTGTCTTTTCAGAATCCTCCTCAATTTTTCAAGATGTGATGACCAGAACCCAAAGCAGTACCTCAGCTATGGGTGTTGTTAGTGACATATCAAGATAACACACAGTAGCAGCATTCAAAATGTATATTCCCAGATTTATACAGTGCCCCCCCTCTCAGTTTTTACAGACACAGTAAACAGTAGGAAATTCACACACACACATTTTCAGAGACTGTTTCCTGGGATATACTTCTAATCCTGTTATTACTGCTAGCTGTCCTTGTACCTAAACACAAATCCTTATTTTGATCATATCAGAATAAATTAATCTCAACTATGCTTTATTAAGATTCAGCTTCCTCAGACAAATAAGCTATATCTATTGTGTTCTACTGAAACAGGATGTATCATATGCAAACCAAACAATTTTAAGATTACTACTTTATTACTATATGTCAAATAACATTAAGATAAGCACTAATCTCTATGAAACATTACTATAAATAACTAGATCAACTGATTGAAAATAAGTAAAACATACTAAACAGCTAAAATTAAAATATTATGCAATAATAAGAAAACTCCTTTAAACATGTATCAAGGCTTTAAAAGTTTGCATGAAATTTTGTCTATTGTGACCACAATTAATTTACTGGGTAAACTCTACTTACTATCAAATTATGCTATCTGGTCTTCACTCTAAAATCACTGAGTTTTACATCAGCCATTTTAATCTTACTTAGAATCAGTGTCATAGTAAAAGGCTTGTAATTAACAAGATCAGCCAATTGCCCACATTCAGGACTGTTCCATTAGCATCCCCTTCATTACCTTCCTCCATTCTAAAAATGGCTGGAAATGAACACCTGTAAGCCACAAGGCTTATCTAAGCCAACTCATAAAAAAAATCGCTGATGCCATATACCCAGAACATCAACTATAAAGGATTAGCAGATGTTACTCCTCTGATACAATAAAATACATAACTTTTCATCATTTGAGATTACAGTCGAGTCAGATATTAAGCAGAAATATAGGGGGTTTGTCATCTTTTGGTTTTTTCCTGATGCATGCATTTTCTTATTTTGCATTAAAAATCAGAATCTTAAGAAAAAACTGAAAAATGAAGAGATATTTTCAGACTTTCCCACAGTACTTGGTTGTATAAGAACAATTTTTTAATGTAAGGTGGTTGGTGAGATACAAGTCTTGTAGGGTTCCACCTTACAAATATCGTCCTCCCTATTCGAGTTGCCTGCAACAACTTTCCAAGACTAGGGTTGGGACAGCTTTAGTTGAAGGTCCCCACTCTTAGAATTTCCACTTCAGCTGTAAAAGTTCCAGGTTTTGTATCTCATCCCAGTTTCCATTTTCAATCAAATTTCAGTATGGCCATTATTTTGCTTTAGTCCAGTTACATGCGTGTAAAAAACAAGACACAGTCTTCAAGCTTTGTAAGGCTTCACTGACACTGGTACAGTTCTCATCATTTTGAAAGTGGTATAAAACCCCTGAAATATCAGAAGGCACAACACAGCTACTTTCACAATAAGGATCTTGTTTGGTTCACAAACACTGTATTCTCAAACACACTTTTCTTACCTTTATTATAGTAGTGAGTATGTGCTATCTCTAGCAGGCCAAAAACACTGGCCATGCCGCCCAGGCCAGCATTTGCATATGATTGCTCCAGGCTTAACACAGTGCACTTCAGCAAGTCCAGCATGCCTTTATAAACCTTGCGGCTGATCTCCTGCAACAAAAATCCCATTAGCGTTGCTTTTTCAGAAGCGAGAATTCCAAAACTGCTGTAACATCAGCATTTAGAAGGCAATTAACAAAAACTTCCTACGAATTGAGCCTCAGCAGACACTAAGTGTAAGGACACTGCTGAATTCAGCACTGACCACATCCTGTATGACATCCTGTCGAGCATCTTCTTCCGACTGGATGGTGCGATTCAGCTTGCTCAGTACAAAGACACGGAGCTGCTCACTCTCCAGCAGACGTCGGACTCTCTTCATATTCAGCCAGCCGACACCTTGCCCATCAAGAACATTGTGTACCACCTCCTTCAAGAACTGCTGGTTCTCACTGATAGATTTAAGAGAAAGAAGGCAAAAGTTAGCCCTCTGGTTACTCTGCCTTGAATGGGAAGAGAGAGATGGTGGCCAAGATACACATAGAAATGCTTTTCCTATCAAAGATGAGATGATAAGGAAAAGAAGTTCGAATCTAGCTCTGCCTGCTGCTAATATAAGTGCACACAGCTCAAGCCCTGTTCCACAGGTTTAGTATCAAATATTTTACCTTGCTCATTATTTCCTATAATAAGCCATAATCAGACTTTACTCTAGTCCCTCTAGGTACCACTCTACCCCTCAGCTTCACAGCACTCCTCAGAATCCCTTTTATGCCTCAACCCTCTCCACAGACCCCCTGTCTGAGCTGTAGGCTTTCCCTGAAAGAAATGCAGCGCTACTAATAGCACTACTGAGGCAACTTTTGTATATTATGTGTAGCACATGTTTGTTCAGAGGAGGGAAATGTAAGAAGGGAACTCCTGTGCAACTTGCTGCATTCTCCAGTCTGAACTGCAAGTATCGTTCCTGCTTGTTGTGAGACACCAATATTGCGTTCAAATATTGTTGAAACCACTGAGTGACTTCTGTTCACTGTAGCAAACTGTGCAAAGAAGCAATCGCCCCTTCCTGAATATGCCTACTAATTTGGACTGTGAGGGGAACTTGAGATAAGACAAAGGTAGTACTATTGTCCAGTTACCCCAGGAGAAGAATGTATCCATAACTGTGAAAAAGCGGAATGCTAATGGCTCAGACAATGAAGGTTTAAATGACAATGTGAAAAATAATCACTTACGTACTGAGGGCATGCACACTCCAGGCTACAAGCTGGGTGTTGAACAAAATAAGGAAAGATGCAAATCCTGCTGGGCAGGATAGTGTTTCTTTGTCCTTACAGGATAGTGTTATTTTGTCCTCAGCTGTGGCAACTCCCCTCAGAGGATTCATACATAGCCTGAAGATATTAGACTCGCTGATGAGCCATAGACTCACCCTTGCCTGTTAACAGGCAGCTGTTAAATCTTAAAAGGAGTCAAAAGCTCCTGAAACATCCCATGACTCAGTATTACATCACTCATTGTAAAACTCCTCACCCCGGGGAGGTACCCAGGGCATTCCCAACTAGCCTAAGCCAAATAAAAGACCACATTCAGACTTCACTCATCACACAGGGTTTTCCTTACCACCATGGGCTTTTTCCCTCACTACCCTGGGCTTCCCTCAATAAATCCAGACTGCAACTATCACTTCAACGGGACTGGGACTCTCATCAGCAAGAAGACCACAAGAAGAGGACCAACAGGTCACCACTGGAATCCACAGAGTGGTAATATTCTTTTTATGCTTCATCTGTCTTTTGGTCTCTCTCTCTTTCCCCCTTTCTCTCTTTTCCCTATTTCTTTCTATCTCTTTCTACCTCACATTTACTGTTAAATAAAAATCTGTACTATTGACTTTGGCATATCGTGCTATTTGCACCTTAATTCGGGCAGAGGCCTCTCTCTAATAATTTTCAAGAATCTGATTATAACACTTGTCTTCGAAGCCCAGTAGCTCAAAGTAGATTTCACTCTACCCGTGATTGCTACACAAGAATGGGAGGAGAAAGCACAGGCACAGGTCAATTAATATTTATTTGCACCACTCTGAGTCCCTTCCCAAGGCTGAGAAAATCATTTCACATGAATTCATGGACTCAAACTGCTTGAGTTTGAGTTGCTTGACTCAGTTATCCCTTGCTTGGCGCATTAAAACTCTGCTGGCTAGATCACTTGTTCAGAACAGACTCAATTCCAAAGAATAACTACTAAGTAGGAACCTAGCACATTTTGGATCTCAGACAGAAGGATACATTTTAGAGCATAGAGAGAAGTATGTACAGTACTGACTGTAAGACTATCCATACCAAATCTTCTCCAACAATAATATGCCCAGGTCTAAGGCTACAGAAAAGTATTGTATAGTTTTCAACAGCCAGACATCTGAGAAAACATTGGCCAAGAGTGAGGCCACTCTAACTACACTGTACACTCACAAAGCAATGAAAAATATTACCTGGAATTGCTAGTTCGGCCCTGAGGCGATGGAGATTCTCTCTTCACTGTTGGGCTGTGCTTTATGACTGAAGACTTTTGATCCACAAGGGCTCGTCTGTTTCCTAAGGAGAAGAGGAAACAAGATGAGAGAAAAGGGTGGGAGGAAAATGTTCTGATCCCAGGACAATAACAAGCAATGCTAAAGTTGGCTAACACACCTATTCGAATTACAGGTAACAGACTTCAAACAAAATGGAAATTCCAAAAAAGCAGCAGCATATATTATATTCTAGCATCACACATCGGCAGAAAACAGTAATGGGAGTAATGCAGAGAGAAAAAGAGAAGATGGTAATGGGAGCAGGAGGTGAAAGGCAGGAAAAGTTTGGCTGCTCTGCATGCAGTTCCACAACAAGAACCATCTTCAAATTAGTCACTATATGTAAAAGCATAATGCATTGAGGGTGACTAGTATAGATCATGTGGTACTGGTTACCCAGAGAGAAAGGTAGCCCAAAGTCAGGCACAGGGAATGCTGGAAATTGTTACATCATGCACAGCTCATGCTGTAGGGAACCCACCTTCATTGCTTACTGGGCCAGCTTCAGTAATAATCTCCATTATAGTATTTAACCCAAATACTGGGACACAAAATATACAATTAGTAGTGTACTACAATATCTACACTCCCCATTGTCAGCATCAAAAGAATCCAACTACTGGCTTCTTCCCAGCCCTCCCTTAAAACAGAACCCAAATGATACTAGAGCAGGAAGGATGCTTGAAAGCCCAAGACCACAAGGGCCAGAATAACTTTTCTTGAGAGACAGTGCTTGACTTAAAATTTGGCATCGTGGAACCAATGTATTGCATCTTCAAGAACATTACTGCACATACTGTGTTTGAATGGCACTATGAAAAACATCTGCATCGCCAAGGAAAAAATACAAATGGATGTGCATGAAATAAAAATTAAAAAGAAGATGAAAAGTGGTCAAACAGCAGCAATGAGATGGAGTCCCAGCATCATTTCCCATTACGGTTAGAAACACACACTTGGCAAGAACAGTGCAGCAATTTTGTATCTGAGACAAAAACAGAGACAAAAACATTTAAAAATCCCTGAAGTGCCCAGTGGGAATCCCAGTGCGCCAACATGCACGTGTAAATGAACACAAACACACACACACACACACACACACACACACACACACTTGCACATGCATAAAACAGACTGAGCTACTCCACGGAAATTCCATCCTCATATCTGCATAGTAACCTTAAATGCCCTACAGGATTAAAATAGTCAAGAAAAGAACACCAAAGTGCAGATGAGGCACAAAGCATGAACGTGGAATGGCAAACCCCATCACTGTTTTCTTCCAATGCATGGAATTAGTCATTAAGTCTACCCAAGGAAACAACCCTGACACAAAGCATGTTTCTTATCCAGTACAACTGGACATGAAAACATAACCAACTGGTGAAGGTTATCAAAAACAGCTGTGCAGAGTTTCTGCTAGTGTTTTCACCCTACCAGTCCTGTTAACACCTTACATTACACACAGGGAATGACTACTTGTCTCAAAAAACAAAGTCCAAAGCAGAAACACAAAATCCAGCTTTTGGTCTTTGCTTCTTCTAGAAGGTCAAAGGTCAGCAAAACATCATACCAACCTTCATTCACATCCCTTCCCAATTCCAGATTAAAGTAATCTTTACCGATAAAAGTGATGAGGAGGAAAAAAATAAATGAAAAAAATCAACATATTAAAACAAAAGCAGTAAATTCTACTCAGAATAACTCAAAAGGCAAAATAAAACCTCTCCCAGTTTAGCATCTGAAAAGGTCTCAACACTAAAACATCGGCACACATTCAGTCACCTTTCTGTTATTACAGCTGATACAAGGATGACCAGGCTGTCTAACTCCCCATGGTAGGAGGGTCATTTCTCTAGTGCCCATTCAGATATGTTATCTAATGACACAGCAGACAAATAGGAGATGTTCTAATGGAAAGATTATGTCCATGTGCTAGGGATCAATCCTCACTAAGAGAGATGAAGTATGGTTATAATTTGATTTTCTATTTAGTGATCTGAAAAGACTATACACACTTTTGAAACTCATGTAAACCGCAGTCAGCACGGGAGGTTGGCATTGTCCCCACTTACACAGCCAGCATCTAATAAATTACCAAAGGCTAATCATGAAGATAGTGGCAGGACAAAAGTAGGACCTAACCCTTGGTTCCCATTCTTTACACTAAGTACTTAAAAATAAAACAAAACAAAATACAAAACAAAATCAACATTTATAATGTATCCACTAACTCAGGCTAGACCAGACACTCTCCCATCCCAACACAGCCTAATTGTTGGGAAGAAGACTGACTGAGAAATATCAAGACAATTTACTGCATTGATCCTTAAGATAGGTACTATGCAAACAACCAAAATGCATCACCCTCAGGATTCCTGTTAGGGTTAAGACCTCAGACTGCCAGATCACAAGAACTGTAAAGGCTGTAGAAGAAAAAGGGAAAAATGGTTACCTTTCAGGCTGGGGAAGGGAGTATTCTTGTCTCTTCCAACTTTTGTTGGTAGGGCTAAGTTGGACAGACTGAAACTTGTGCTGTGGTTTCTGTACAGGCTGCCTACGACAGAAGGAGAAAACAATTGCCTAGTACCCACTGCACACACTGTTTTATTTCAGATTCTTAATGGTTAAGTTGTTCTTTATTACCCAAAACTCTCACAAGCATAACATGATCTCATTTACATTGCAACAAAAGCTGTAATCAGATTATTCTAAACTGTACAAAAACATAAGTCTTTCATGTCACAATAATTGCTGTTGGACCCCTGAGTCTTAAATGTAACAGCAATATCCATCTGTCTTCCTGCACTTAAAAAGGTAAGATCACTTTAGCTGTATCTTCTACTTTGATCCTCTTTTTGGTGGCAAAGGAATGACTGGGCCATATGAGAAGAAAGGATGACAGAAGATCTCCACAACACGTAAATCTGAAATGAGGACAGTGCACTGTGTCTTGTGAAACACTGTAAATCTGCCATAGAACTATCCTTTGAAATAGAAGCTTTTCATTTATTAGGAAAAAACTAAGTTCTTTCTGGTATATACAAATCTTGAGAACACAATAATGCATCTTCATCTGGTTAAGCCTGTAGACAGCCTGAAAGCATCACATGTAGATCAAAGAGCTGATTAACACTTCAAGTTATTAATTTAAGATGTCAGGATACTATTTCGATTTGCTTTGGTTCTTTTTTTTTTCTTAACCTTGTTTTAGTAACAGTCATTTTACCAGAACATCCAATATATTTTCCCCATTGCCACAAACTTCTTTCACTATCCCCAGTATAGTGCAAGACTCAGCTAGCCATGTCTTCTGTCACTCATTAAGAAATTCTAAATTAGTTCTCTATGTCTATGATGCTTTTTATTAAAATATAATTGAAGGTAGGTGAGCACAGTCAATAAATTGAATTTTGCACCTAAACACATAATATGGCAGCATGGAAGGCATACAATTTTAAGATTTTTGTATCAACTTCATGAAATTGCACAATGCTTTGTTTGAACGAAACTGAAAGCATTTCTCATTTGTGCCCTAAAGTGCCATACAACTCCAGGGGCTAACCACATAGCCAAAGTCCTTCTTACTGAAAAATACATAAAGGAGCAGTAGTCAGCAGTGTAATATAAATAGGTCCTGCAGCTCCAACATGACTTCTGGAGAGCTGGTAACAATTTCACAGTCAAGTCATTCTCTTGACTAGCAGTCCCTCTATTCCATCTCTTTGTAAACTCTAATATAATAAATATAACTAGCTTAATGAATTCATTCGTACATACTTGCAAAAGACATGATGCCCCCAAAACCTTCACTGCTGTTGTTGGAGACAGTAGAGTTTGGGGAGCTGGCCCTGGAATCTGAATCTGCATCAGAATCATTGGCCAGTTTTAAACTGTTTGGCCGGAGTAACTTCTGAGACCTTTAAAGAAATTAAGTACAACTGTATTAGTATTCTTCCTGTCTCAAATCAACATGCTGTATGACTGCAGGAGACTGGTGGTAGTCTCATTCCACAACAGTTTTCACTGCAGTGCCTGTACCTTTCGGGAAAGAAAAGAAAAAAAAACATGAGAAAATGAAAGAATTGAAGCATCTTTGCATTCAGGCTTTTATTATCTTTCAGGGCGTGATGAAAACTTGTCTGCAAAAAGGCATTGGTGGATTTGGAGGTGGAAGGGTTCTGCTTTGAAAGCAGTAACAAGAAAACCCAGTGTCATCAATCACCATAGTATCTTCCCCCCAAAAGACAAAGCCTCACACAAAAAAAAGAATTACTTAACAGTTTTCAGAAATTAGTAGGTGATACACTAGAATGTTCTAAACAGAACAGATAATTCTCATAGCTCCTACTGCTTACATGAAAGCAATGAATTGAGCGAGTGCTTTTACTCAAACCAGAAGGATAGACAGCATTTCAATATTAGATGAGAGTGATCAACAATACATTTCAGATGCAAAAGCCATTTGAACGAGCATTAAACTACATGAAGCAGATATAAAACCCAGAAGTGCTTAAAAATACAGACGTGCAGGAGACAAGGAGGGCTCACCTGCTTCCATTGAGATTCTGGTTAAATCTTGGGGTGTAGCTCTCTTCCTGCTCATCATCTTCATCCTCCGTAGGAAAACCATACTGTGGTTCAAAGTACGGATTGTCATACTCTCGCTTCTTCACCACCCCTTCTGAAGAGCTCATGCTGCCAGCTGCAATGTCACTCTCACGACGATCCAAGCTTATCTTGGGAAAGCTTGGTTGCAGTGACAAGGAAGGGAGATGGTTTGCAAATCCAGCGGCCAACTTCTCTTCTATTTCTGCTGAGTCTGCTGCCTCCTGAGGACCAGTCATATCATTGATCTGTTCACTAGTTTGCGTTACATACAACTGAAGGGTAGGACAAGAACAATTATTTCAAACTGGGAAGTCTGCACCATCCCTGCTACTTGCTATTGGGCCCTCATCCCATCTCCACTATCTATGCCTCTGAACTAGGACTGTAGTATTTGTGCATTGTTCTAGGGACTTACTCCCCTGTAAAACGGACCTTAATAGTGTTTGCTCAAGATAATGGCTTTCCATTACCATGTTTTTTGATTATGCAAGCAATTCCCATTCTTCTTAACAACCACAGATTCGTAAGTTTCCCCATCCCATTCCTTGTTCCTCTAAACACATCAGGTCTTTCCAGACTCTGTTGCTAAAAGGATTCCTATCGTCACAACCTGGACCATTTTTATCTCCTAGTTCTGCATTTTTCAATGCATTGAAATGCATTCTTTTTGTACAGGAGTGGTCTATCCCAGCATAAGAGGGTACCAGCAAACTCCACCTTGCTCAGATAGTCCAGGAAGAGCATGCAATTTAATTTGTGCATGGTTTCACAGTCCTATTAGCTTTTGCCCTTCTGAGAAAGAACCACGTGCATTTTCCCATTCTTTATCTCCTAACACGTTGATCTTGAGGCTGAACTCATCTCAGTACACACATGATTCACTCCATGGATGACAGTGCTTGGGCTGCTACTGGCTGTAGTACTGGAACTTGAACGAGGCTGGTTGTTCTCTTGGGAGTTCTCACTGTCCATGGTCTGTTCATCCAGATCCCCTGAGTATTCTTGAAAATCATCAAATTCCACTTCACTGGCATCACCAAGGGCTGCATGAGTCAGGGGGTCAACATCTGCAAATGTATAATTTTTGCTTAAACAACACTGCTTTCATCAGTCTTTTGCCTAACTGACTAAAGAACCCTATCAGATGAGGACCGTTCCACAGAACAAACTTGCACAAAAATTTAGGTTGCAAAGGGCTTTTGAAGGTCATCTATTCCAAGCCTCTGCTCAAAGCAGGGGTTAACTTCAATATTAAAGCAGGTTGCTTAGGGCTTTGTCCCACTAAGTTTTGAAAGCTTCCAAAGCTTGACACTCTACTGTGATCCTTGGAACCTGTTTAACTACAATGAGTATGAAGTTCTTTTCCTTATATCCAAGTAGAGCTTCTTTCATTGCAGCTTATGATTATTTACCTCTTGTTCTTGAGACATAGAAAATACTTTGGCACTTCAAGATTTAGTTTACTGAAGAAAGTGAAAGTTTATGCAGCTTCCATATTAGCAACAGAGAACACATTTTTCTGTCCCCACTAGGTTAGAGTGATACATTAAAGCCAGGGCTAAGAACCAAAATACAGGGGCAGGAAAAGCTCACACTCTGCTGCCCATATTGCACAGTATTTAATGGTAACAGCAGGTTGTTTCCAGATCTAGTGAGACAGTTTTGTTCAGCAGCATTTCTTTCTGTTCTTCCTCCTCACTGTGTCCTTCAAGAGGGCGTTGCTAATAAGCAGGAGAAATGTCTTTTTCAGCCTACTCATGGATATTGAAGGAGTATAGATCACACTCTTACCTCAGAGTATGACTACAATGGAACAATACTTTGTTCTGATTCAGGGACTTAGGCAAGGCATTTTTCCCCTAAGTGCAAATGGAAGGGGAAAGAGAACCTCTGTGGGCCTCGTGAAAATAAAGCTCAAAGTTACTTACTTGGGGTATCACCATTAATGTCACATTTCATCATCTCACTGACAAAGTCACCAAGGGAGGAGTAGGAGGAACTCGAGTCATCATAGTCAACACTGTCACTGCCACTGCCACAACAGGTGAGAAAAAGAGATGAGTGGCAGCATAAAAGCAACAGCAGAGCCTGACACTTTAAAGACATAAATCAGCATTGTTTTCATGAATCTTCTAAAAATCTCATATTATAGTATCTAAAAACAAATTTCACAAGCCAGCTTCATGAAAGGTCAGACCATAAAACATAACTTTCAGGTACGTGAAGAGATAGGGGAAGATATTTAGTCTCTTAGCAAAGTTAATGAGGCCAAGCATAAGTGAGCAGAGAATAGTGCATTAATTCACAGAATGCTTATGTGTCTCTGTAAGACAACTTCAAGAGAACTGGAAATCACAAATAAAAGCATTTCCTTTTTACACTAATGACAAATGGCACTCTGTTAGCACCACTGGTGCTGTGTAGAATGTAAAATACGTCTAAGTCCAAGTCTGAAAGATCTCACAGACTAGCAAGGAATGAAGAATAATAACACTAGACACAAAACTCCAGGAAATATAGCCAAAAACTTCTATAACAAAGAAGACTCCTCTCATTTAACTAAACACACGAGGAGGTGGCAGGCAGTGCGTAGTACTAACAAGCTGTGCATAACTGTGAGCAAGGAACAGAGATTTGAAAGAGTGATAGGATGGGTGTGAGTATCTGTAGTACGACAACAAAAATAACCATAACAGCATGGAAGAAAAAAAGCATCAGGGTGTGAAGAAATGCCAAATGTCAAGTGCCACACAGGTAGCAAAAGAGAACAGGAAATAACATATGGAGAATCACATTAAATGAAGACACTAGCAAAGAGTTAAGAGGTTTGTTGTGATAAAAAAGCAGTGCAAAAATTATGTCAGTGTCAGTATTGTGCACAGACAGAAGAAATGAAACGGCAACCTGGCAGTCTATAGGAAAAGGCTGCAAATGAGAAGTAGGAGGAGAGGTCCAGCAATTTGAACTATCATGTGACTAGAGCCATGTTCCCCACTAACCTGTCATCAGTGGGATCAGAATCTGTTTCTTTCTCTGCTGGGACATTCAGTGCTTCAGCCAGCTGTGAATTACTGTCATAGACCCGATAGTGGATCGGCTGCAGCTGGTGAGCATACCACTTCGGTTTGTCACCGATCAGTGCTGGGTCAAACATGTCTGCACAAAAAAACAAGGAGAGCGTTAACTGAACTCATTTATTGGTGTCAAAAGCTTCACTGAGAGTAACACATTACTGAGTCTTGCACAAACAAAGGGACATTCTATATCTATTCTAAGAAGCTTATGAGATTTCTCCATAATCAAACAAGACAAAAGCTAAAATTAATTGAAGAAGTGAGTGGCAAACAGCAGGGCTAACTTCACAGAAACACAAAAGGACATACTTAAAAATGGAAAAGTTTTCTTGAACTGGATCTCCCTCCCCATCAGGAATAATATGGTATAAAGCTAAGTCTTTCCCTAGAATCACTCTGCTTTTGAAGTCCTGCCATTACATCCAAGTGCAGGAAAGACAAGACCAAAACTTACTGTTATGAATTCTTTGGAAAGCATAGTTAGTAGGGTTGAGTGACCATTCTCCAAAGTATTCTACTGCCTGTGTTCTAGAAAGCTTATCTGCAAAAGGTGTTTGCTTCGGCCTAGAGGCAAGAAAAGAATTTGCCTGGAAGGCCACCACTGGTCGTGGGAAGAGACGAAGAGTGCGAGTATGCATTTGGAACCCTTGCAAAACATTTGGTGAGTTGAAGAATCTCACCATAGCAACTCTAAAAAGAAACAGAGAACAATATATCAGAAAAAAAACACAGAGCAAAACATAAAAGATGATAAAGAGCCTTTAAAAGGTATGAAAGGTATGAAATGGGTAATGTTTCAAACCTTTAAAGAAGGGTAACCACCTAAATGTTCTTGGAAAAGAGTTGTCTTGAAAAAAATAAAAGAAAAAAATAAACCAAGATCCAAGGAATAATTTTGTTCTAATTCACCACCTCAACACAAAGACCCACACAATGAAGGATATCATTCTCATATCCACTAGCTGAAGTGACAACTAAGTCTCCAGCTTTTTTTGTAGTTCAAGGCTTGTTATTTAAGCTGAGGGTACAATATCGGACTGACAAATCCAGGTGAAGTGGAAGATCTATAGGAAAATGCAAGAAGCAAAACACCCCCTCAAGATACACAGTTATGTTAATGCAGTTAATAGATCTGAGATAAACACTGTAATTTCTGCTCTTTTTCCCATCATGATGTAGAATCTGCAGTAGAAGCTGGTAGACACTATTTCTGTCATAAAAATGTTTGCATTGCCCTCAACTGCAAATTTTTTGAAGACTCAATGGTACCTTCCCATTCAGCCTCACCTGGTAGCCACATCAACAGAGTCCACATCATTTCCATAGATCAGAGGGTTGAATTCTGTAGAGGGAGTAGACTGCAAATCATTCTGTGGTCTTCCCAGCAGCAGTGGCACCTCTTGCCCCTCGTGGAACTTCTCTAGATTAAGAATGGGCTGAGTATTCAGACTCATGCTGGCCAAGGCCTAATGAAGGACATTATGCACACATTCAGCAAGAACAGTTACTCAAGGAACAACAGAGAGATCAGAGCTACCCTGCCCTCTAGGCAATTGCAACAATTGTGCATGCTCCATTAATTTGTCTTAAACCACCTCCTATGCTGAGTCAACAAATATCTCCAGGCCCTCCTTTATGTTGACTGCCATAATGATCTCCTCAATGCTGAAACAGTAATGGAGCCAGTCAAGGAGTAGCACAGAAGTCCACTTTGCTAGATCATTCACAACATGAAAACAGGTACTCCAAACCAGACCATGAATAGTACTGTGCATAACTTATTTTAGAGTTACTGCCATGTGTAATTTGAATACATCTTGGGACCTAGAGGCCTTGAAACTTGCCCTGCAACTTGGCCATTCAACCAGTGAGTTTGATATCTCAGGACAATGTGGAGATACCTTCACACAAACATCTATCCCTGAAAACCTCATCTAAATGAAGTCTTCATCTCACCATAAAGCTCATCCTCTTCGACCCTCATAAAGTCTTCAAGGATATGTACTGGAACAGTACAAGTGGTGAATCAGTCCTGGACACCCAGACCTACCCTATATCTTCCTTGTTTATCCCATTTGCCTACTGAGGCTTCATCTTTTCATTAAAAAAATAAATACATAAAACCAAAACAAATAAACAAACAAAAAAAACATCTCTAAAGGAAAGGGTAAAATGGAAAATTGAGGGGAAAAGAATAAAATAAAGAACCTTGTTGTCAGGAGTGAGCAGCTGTTTCTGAGTGATTGCAGTCATGCTAACCAGAGACTGGAGGCAAGATGGAAGATCATATGATAACACCACAGAAGCCCATCAGAGCCAAGACGAACACATGACCACAGAGAAACAGATGGAAGGGAAAAAAAAAATCTATTACTACCAAATATCACAAATGAGAGGAAACAAAAGGGACCACAAAATAAGCACATCTTAGGAAAGAGGTCTAACTGCCCCACCCCCAAACATTCACATCTGGCCATTTTGGAAACTGGAAAGCCTGCTGTCCTTAATGACGCAGCTAAGACCTTTCTGCTACAGTTTAAAGGCAGACATCCTGAAATTCATTCCTTGACTTTAAGACCCAAAGGCACAAAAAGTGTTAACCTTAGTGATGTGGGTCACAATTTAGTTTTGTCTACTTTGTACAGCAACCATCAGCACTCCTTCTTTGCCAATGGCAAACTCTTAACGATAATGTCTACAGTGATACATAGGGATGTAAACTGAACTTGGGTTCGCTCTGAAAATTTTAAGTATATCTTCAAAGAAATTGCAATTTGTTCTCCGGATACCCAACTTTGCCCTAGTGAGAGAGTTTTGCTAAACAGTGCCTGAAATTGCAAGGGGGTGAGGCAGCAGTGGCAGGAAGGTTGTTCTAACAAAACTCCAGGCAACACATCACTTCCATCTGTGCTGATAGGTACTGGGGTATCACAGAGGTTACACACTTTGCTCTCCTGGTCTATGAGGAAAGAGAAAGAGCAAACCTCATCACATTAGTAACACACTTTACCTTTAGGTACTGCATGCAGCGTGCATAAGGAAAACAGAAATAAAGAGATAAAACCTGCTTGACACGATCAGCCAGGATGACCCAAGCTGATTAATGGCTTAGCAGGACCTGAGAGGAGAGACTGAGACCTCACACACAGATCTGTGAATGGAGGGGAAACAAAGATGATCATAGCTTGATGGATCAAGTAAGAGTTTAAAGCCCACATGGCAAATGTAAAGGAGGAAACTGGAACTTTCTGCATCAACTGGAAACAAGTTATCCCCAAACAACAATAACAATGAGAAACCATCTGTAGTGCACAGTGGCATTTCAGCTTTACATTTGCTGACTTGCATTCTTATCCACTACAGCAGAACAGCTGGGCAGGACTACCTTTGCTAAGTTCTACTGAATCTAAGTCCTTCCCTCAAAAGTGCGTATTACCTGTTTCAGATGTTTTTTCAGCTCTGAAGCTTCTGGTTCTGGCAGCGCTGGCAAAGATTCAGCATTTGTGGGAACAATCACCTGGAATTAAGCACAGCAACAAAGTAAAAATTCCCCATCTGCAATCATTTCCAAAACAGAATCTCCTGAATCTCCACCACTGCAGAGACCAAGGAATAAAATCCACAAAGCAAAATAATCATAAAAAAACCCACAATCTCATACACAGACGTGCATTTCACTTTAGTTTTCACTTCTTTATGGTTGTTTTTGTTTTCAATAACACAAACAATGGAGTTCACTTTAAAAAAAAAAAGAGAAGTTTGAATGAACCCACACTTTCCATCAAGTAGATGATACCATACACATTTCCCTGGAATTAGCCTTGCTCACACCCCTATAGAAAGCGATATAAATAGTCCCATTTGAATCATGACAACAAAGGCTGCTGGAAGGCTCTGAAAAGAGTCTTAGGTAGGGCTGTAAGAGGGAGTCTTACAATTAGCCAAGAAGAAAACTTTATCATTTGTCTGATGATACAGCCAGATGGATTAACTGAAAAAGGATGCCTTACGCCTTGAGGCACAATAAGGAATGGAATCCTAAAGTTTCAGATCAGAGTGGCAGAGGCAAAATGAGGCCAGATATTATTAAATTCTCAGTGGGTACACTGATGAAAGTACACAGCTCCCTGGAAACAAAGCTGTAAGTCCTGACAGGTACCACTTACCCTATTGGTATCCAGGTCAATAAGCCATACATCATCAGGCATTTTGAAATCTAGTTTGTAAAGGAAGAAACTTGCTGGAACACCAATGATATAAGGTGTAGGAGCTAGAAGCAACTGAGAGAAAGATAGACTTCATTAAGGACAAGATCTGCATTCGATATCACCATGATCTTCCCAAATATTTATTTATTGACTACAGTATGTTTATAGCAAAATAGACAATTCAAAAGGCACTGATAAATAACTAATATCATGCAATAGAAGCATTAAAAAAATAAAATTATAAAAGCTTCTGCTTAGAAAGCTTCTTCAACTAGAAGAAAATACATTTCCACCGCCCATGTCCCTGTTCTCCCTAGGATATAATTTATATGACTACATGGCTCTTCAGAAAGAGCTTGCTGTGTGTATTATGGACGAAGGAAAAAAATGTTCACACTAAGAGCTTAACTTGAAAAGTCATAGATTAAATCGAGCTCAAGTCCTCAGCTCAACTGAGTCTGTGCTGCTGCCAGCAGGCACAAACCATATGCAAGGGCTTTACCCTTATGCTTGTAGTGGTAATCTGGTTTCAAAATAATTATCTTCTCCTTCCTAGAGATGTTGAGATATTTTTTCAAACTTACGCGGAAAACCTTAGGGAAATTCAGGTTGATTCAGATAAGGAAAAAGGTTTACATCAATTATGTATGTAGTAGCTTGAGAGCAGTGGCTTGGGAGGCTAATTTATTCTTTAAATCTAGAACAGTTGGCCACCTCCAAGGGGTGGTACAAGAACAAACCTGCAGCATCAGCTGCAGGATAGGATTGAAGCAAAAAGATGGCTTGAATTCTCCTTTTCCAAGCAAAATAACGAGCTCCTGCAAAGAGCCAAATATTGGCAAAACCTAGACTCCCAGTTGAAGTAACCCTACACTTGATATTTCTGAAAAGAATAAATTGCAAGCAATAATTTCTAAACTCTGAATTAAGGGCCCTCAAACATCTTAAATAGTACTCTGGACCCTCCCAAACAAACCTGAATACTTGTCACAATGTTGTGGATCTATGGCCTTTCAGTCCATTGTTTGTGAACTTAATGCTTTGAATCGTTCCACTTTATGAGTTTCAGACATCACAGAAACATCTTTTGTGAAAGACCAATAAAGGAAAAATATGTACCTGTTCTGCAGAGGCCATGCAGGTGGGAAGCAGAGGGATCACTGGGAACATGTACTCTAATGGGTAGATCATGGCCACAAAGGCCATCACAGACATTGAAAGCGCATTATAATCTCGGGACTGCAATACAACCTGCAATCAAAAACTCCCATTAGCACTACAGCAACCACTCACTTCTAATATTCCCCTCAGGTATATACAAAGATCACAGCCTACAGGCTCCAATTCAATGGCTGTCAACTGGGCAAACCCCCATTAACCCACCTGAAAACAAGCTTCAGGTGCTTTTTTGAATGAGAACAGAACTTTTTGAACCAGGAACTTCAGAAGGAACTATTTATCTCCCCCACCTCCAGACACAAACTGATTCCAGGCAGCTCTTCTACATATCCAGTCTATGCTGGTTTTGAAGAGGCCAGGGCTTCCGACTTACTTATCAAAGATCAACTCTCCTCTTCTCACCTTGTGCTCCAAAAGGATGCAGGTCAGCACCTGCAGGCAGGCATCCACTCCCAACAGCTCCAAAGGTAGATGCAACGGAAAATCCACCAAAGTGAAGCGGGATGGATCAGGAAGAGCAAAGGTTAAAGCTGGCTGCAACTCATGTGGCAAGACTTCCACATCCACCCTCTTCTGACCAGCAATGGGCATTGGTGAGCGGAGCAGCCGGTATATCCAGGCCTCAATCTCCCGCAAGTCATGTAGCAACGCACTAGACTTTTCTTCCACTAGAAGGGAGCCTGTGAAAATCCGCCACATTGTATCCCTATACAGGGAGAACAACCAGTTAACACTCCAGGAGCTTCACTTGACAGCCATTCCACAAGGCTCTTCCAGAGAAAGGGCAGATCCATAGAGAATTAAAAGAGGCAACCAACAAGCATTTGATCACACAGAGGAAAGGGAGATAGGGATTTAAGCTTACTGACACAACCACTCTGGGGAAGTATAAATCTTTCTGTGGCAGGAATCAATACAAGTATGTCACTTGAGAGTTCATTCATTCATTTAAAGGATTCAGTCAGAGATTTCTGAAGAACTCTCGTAGCCCTCGTACTTGAAATTCAGCAAGCACATAGAATACTTTCCTACCTCATCCAGAATTGTGGCATACTGACTGCAGGACTCTGCTTCTAGACGTTCTACAAACCTTTGCAAGAATAGGAATTAAACCCGATATAATAAAAATATACCACACCCAAGATCTCCCCCAGATGTTTTAGCAAGATAAAATATTCTTCTTCATCCTATCCTAAACTGAGTTGTATCGCTCTGAAGAGCTGAATAACCCATGGTAGAAATGGAAGTATTTCAGCTGAAAAGCTGAAATGAAAGCTGTGTAGAAAACATTTAGGTGCCTTAGCAAAATAAGCAGCAATTTTTCCATACCCTAAGCTAGCAATCTGGAAAACTGTAGCTCAGACGGGCTGACCAAAAAGCACGTACAGCACCACTCAGTAACTTCAGAGCTTCTAAAATCAAAACTGGGTCTGACAAGAGAAGCAAAGTGTCTTGTTCACTTCAGCCCTTAATCCTGTAGCACAGTGAAGGCTGCAAACCTTCTGTATTCATTCTGCAAGAAACTTCAGCCTGATAAGTATCTTCAGCTACTGTAACAGATCCCTTAGAAAGGCATGGGTTTAAATTAGAGGTTCTACCTTAGAGTTCACAACTTTAAGAAAAGGAAAGAAAAAGAAAAATATTATGACACTGGAGGCTTCATATAGGAAGAATAATTAGAGAAATTTGGATGGGTCAAAATAAGGGCAACTTGAGATCACGCTGAGTACATGATACATCTCAGGAACTGTGACGCTTCTCATCCTCTACTCTTCCTTCAGGCACTTGTCAGGCACAAGCCATTGGATTGCTAAGAGGCAATAATGTTAATGCTCCACCTTTTGCCAACTGAAAGGATTCAGTTCCACCTTTATTCTGCCACCGCTTCAAAACTATTTTTACTTTTCCAGGTCATCACTAACAAACCACATGGTAATTCAAACCTGCTGCTTTACTTTTCCCAAATATCTAAGCTCAGTATTCCTTCTCTTGCCCTCCTCATTCATCATTCAATTCTTCTCTTTAAGAATTCTGTCCAATAACAGCAAATTTTTCAAACACCACTTACCATTCAAACTCTGGAATACTCTACCACCTCTTTCAAAAAATCATATGAGCTCATTGAGGAAAATCATGAAATTCAGCACAATTTTTTTGCCTCAGCAAATATCAGACTAAATCAAGGGACAAAATAAACTTCTTTAATAGATACTTCCAAGGGTGGGAGTGAGGCGGAGAGGAGGGGAGTTTTGCTCTGACAGAATCATTTATCTGCCATCAGCAAATTCAGATAATAAATATTGTACTTTGACCTATTTCAGCTGATCCTGCTTCCCTAGTCTTTTCTCTCCCATGCTGAAGTTCAGATTGTTTCATAAGCTCATTAAGCATATTTTCAACATTAACCTCTTCCCTCAAATGGAAATTCTCTCTGTTGTTTCTTGTCTGTTTCTAATTTGCCAGAGAATTAGTCTTGACATACTCTGTCACAGAATTTAAATGCCAAAGGAACACTAACAGCATCGGTGCTGGCTTCACATGTCAGAAGAGTAGTGACAACTTAGATGTATACAAAATGAAAATCATACCAGGTTACAGTATCAGACAGAGAGGTTTTAAAGAAATCATTATAAACATTTCCTTTTCCTACTGTGAATCTGAGTTAAAACAGTGAAAAAGGCCAACCATTGGTGTTTGCCTGCTTCTGCAACCATACCTGCAGCCACAATTTGCCACGCAGACAACTGCAGCCCTGGACACAAACAGTAGGAGGAAAAAGTTCTTTCTTCCCTCTCAACTTACCTCTGTACCCCACGAGGAATTCCCAACTTCTTGCCCAACAGTCTCTCACTACAGCAGTCCACAAGTCTCTTGAGGGTGTACAGACATTCACGAAAGGTGGAAAAGAAGGGATAATGACTAAGGATGCACAGAGAAGTCAGAGTGCTGTTCCGAGAGCGATGGCTGCCTTTGGCCAGACGCTTACTGCGCGGTGATCGATTCACGTCGGGGGTAGACTCTGCACTTGGAGCCTGCAGTGACGAACCACTCTCTGAACTCTCAGTGCCCACTTCCTCTTGGGGTGCTGATGCATCCCCAGATTTAGGGATCTTCTGTCCCTCCCGACCCCGGTGGGCCCCTGTGCCTTCTGCCTTCTCCTTGGGTACTCGCTTCTGGAAGGAGCGGTAGAAGTTGACGCAGATGCCATAGCGAATTACACCCGTATCCTTGTCTGTGAGAGTGAAGACAAAGGAAGTGTCATCACGGAAGCTCATACGTTTTTGCCGCACACTCAGGCATCCTTCTGGTTGGCAGAAGAACACAACATCAGGCGGTAGAGGAAAGTCTGCATGGTCTTCCAGAGGGTAACGTCGCAGCAGTTCAGGGGTCTGAGCAACGCTATCACTGCTTGGGTGCCTACAAAAAAGCAAACAAAAAAACCCATACATAATTGACTGGTGCCAATAAAAATCTTTTTGAATTTTTTACTAAGTGTCAGGAACCTGTGGGCTCAGCCTCATCTTCATTTCTTCTCTCCTCTACTATCCAGGGAAAGTGCAGCTTCTCAATCACTAGCATAAGGCAGAAAGGTTAAGTAAAGAAGTCTAAGTCTACACCACCATTATCAAGGCCCAGCAAGGAAGCTGTTCAAATTTGACCAAGAAAAGGACTTCCGTGAGTACGTTGTTCCCAGAAGAACATTTTAGTGTCATGTTTCCTTGACTTTGACTTTCAAAGTTAATTTAACTGCACAGGTCTCTGGGCAACACTTTCATAGGAAAAACATTGTCCCTCTCCAAATACAGTCAAAGGAAAAGCCTCTGGCTTTCAACCATTTATGAAAAAGATGACAAATAAAATCAGAAAATCCAGTATCAATTCCTAACTGGGAAAAAAATAATTTAAAAAGAACTCAGATGAATGGTGGAGTGAGAAGGACCTCACCCTAAAGAATTTTCAGTAAAAAGTCCTAGCAACCATGGCTATATATATTTCCATGTTTGATTATCAGGTTGGATTTAAAGGGTAAGTTATTATAAAAGCTATGTGGTAACATGCAGATCTATTAACACCGTGGCTCATTAGTCTTTGTACCACAAATCATTAACGGCACACAAAGATAGTAAGGCAGTACTGTTGTTTCCTAATTTTCCACTAAGAGAACAGATTCCTTCAAGATATTAACCATTTTTCTACCACCACTATAGAATAAGATCCACATGGTGAAGGAAGAAACAATTGTCCCCAGGGTAACCTCTCTTTGGTTTGACCTCTTTGCTATAGTCTGATCTCTCATCATTTTCTAAAGTAATTTTACCATTTAGTATGATTTTTACTAAATGGAAGGTAGGAGACCCAGCTCCACCTATCACACACTCCTATGGGACATCACACTAGACATTTTCTCACTTTGATACTTTAGATTTGCCTATTTCAAAATACAAATGACACTTGCTTTTCTCATATAACAGATGTGAAAAAATCCGAACAAGTAGTAATAAAATGTTCATAATTCATAAAAGAAACTGGTGCAAATAGCTCTGCTAATTCTCCTAAATTAGTATTTTATTAAAGAAAAAGTAAAAATGCTTTCATAATAAAGCATAAATTGCTAACAAGATTTATGTTGCCTGTATAGTTAAGTACTAAAATACCGCATGAAAGGAAAAAGAAACACTAAAAACCTTTTATATATTAGTGGACACAATTAACACATCAGCTGCTGAAGAACAAATATCGAATAATGCTGGTACCGTTTAGAGAGTTTATTTGGCAGTTAATGGCCAAAAAAATGACATCAACAAAATATTAGTGAATACATCATCACTTCATGCTTTTGCAGCTATCTTAGCTACAAGGACACAGTCCCCTCAGACATTGAGAAAATTTGCATCTAATAAACAGGGAAAGTTCCAAAAGGCATTGCTATCTGTGCACAGTGGATAACAAGATGTAACACTAACAGCCACATGAAGCATCTAAGGATTTTGTAGTAGAAGCTACTTCAGACAGTTCCATCTCTTACCATAGGCATTTGCTGAAGTGCTTCATGAGACAACAGACCTTTGAACAGTAGTAGTTTAGCTACCACAGGCTGCCAAACAGCACAAGAACTGTAGGAGTCCAGAAGTGATACTAGAAAATTTCTAAGTGAGAACATAAGACACTATAAGTGTCATTGGAGGAGGCAGTTAACATTTCTTCCTCCTTTTTCTAGTCAGTGACACATAGATGGAAAACTTGGCTATTTTCCTATAGACAATAGGAAGTAATTAAACTATTAAATTATTCTGTCCATAAAATGCAATAATAAAAATAAGTATTAGTTAGGATTATGTCATTTCCTCCACTTGGCCTATTTAAATATTGCATTCAAAGTATTCTGAAAAGAAAGTGAGAGGTAAAGCAACAGGCTGATGCACATGAACCACTGCTATTCATAAATGAAAACAAAATAGACTTTGGGAGACACCCACTAAACAGACTTGCAGAAAGCTGCTGCATAAACTCTGAATAAAGCAAAATAACATTTAATGAGCACCTGTGTATCTGACAAACAGAACACATATCAACCTCGTATTTCACACATGCCTTAAGTAAATAAGCATAACATTTTATCTATTGATAGTTAATAAGACTTTAAGAAACAGCATTCATGTCATTCCTATGAGGATAAATCAGCATTAGTGGGAGAAACAGCTAAGTAAAGCAAGTTCTGGTTTTCTTTTTTTTTTAAACTGGGTTCAAAAGCTAGAAAAGTAGTAGTATTTTACTACTAGTATATCACTAGTAGTAAAAGTAGTAGAAAACTAGTATTTTACTTGCATTTAGCTTTCAGTATTTTCAATGTGTGAATCCCTCTGTCTTGATGCCAGTAGAAGCAAAGAAGTTCAGACACACTGGCTACCAGAGAGTGATATATAAATTGGCTTTACTTAGTCACCCTTTGCAGACCCTTGAAGAGAAGTCTAAACTCCTCAAGTTAAAAAACCTTGGCTGCAATAGTATGTTTCAAAAAATGCCCAGGCCCAAGTAGATGCTTCCCTTAGGGCAGAGTTCTGCAAACATTTCAGGCAGCACTTGCTCAGCACCCTGCAACGCTTCATCAATGGATGCAAGGCTATTTATCTCCAAGCAAAAGAATTGCTGAGACTCTTTTACATTACCTGGCTCCAATGATCACAAGATAGTCAAGTAACCGAGGGCAGATTTTCTTTTTCTGCACCATTGTCCTTGACCCCCCTCCCTATGTCATCTCAGTGAATTTCTGTTCATCGATCCAGTGGTCAGTTATCCTGTCAGCTGAGATCAACTGCCTCGGGGAACAGAATCTGCTTGAAACTGTCTGGCAAGTCCAACCTGTAATCAAGAAAAGCAAGAGTGTCAAAAGCACAATCAGGAATATCACATATACATAAGCAACTTCATGACCTTAATTATAACCCCAAAAAGCCTCAATGTCCTGTGCAGATGTGGCCATCCACAGATCTTTGTCTTCTTGAGTATAAAAGCATAGCATACACCCACAAAAACAGAGAGATCTGAAAAACTGACAGAAAAGAACAAGAGGATCTCAAGAATTTCTGGTTGGAATCGACCATCTTAGAGGCCTTTTCCAATCTAAACAATTCTATGATCCTGTTCTAAGGGAAAACAGAGACAAACAAAGCAGCACCACTGGCATTAAGTGGCTTGAGTGTTGCTTAGGCAAATCCATGAGATCCCTACAGTGCTTGGGAAAGGAGCTTCAAATGGCAACATTGTAGAGTTAAACATGACTGAATTAAAAAACACAACATGAACTGTAGCTGTGTCACAAACAGAAGGGGCAACATCAAGAAAAGTCCAGTTTGATAAAATGTATGTCACCGTCCCAAACCTTCAAGTGGTTTACATCAAGAATGACCTCCACCATCCTCAATGACTGTGACCTTTTAACACTTTCTCTGGGAGGATATACAACTGCAGTTCTACAGAACTGCAGTTTGCAACAGCAAAAGTGCCTCTTGTAAATCATTTTCTTTCACTTCCTTTGTTCAATTCAATTTATCCTGTGTACCTGCACCGTGTACTCTACATGTCTCCTATGTCTCCTACAACTAATTTCTCCCCACATTTTATAAAACAAAGATTCTCTTGGCGCAACTGATATTTTACTGCAGCATTACTACTTGTCAATAATTATGCTTAACAGATACCTAGAACTCAGTAACCACTGTAAAATCACTCTTTAGAATCCCATCATTCGTAGTTCATAGAATTCAAGAAAGAGAAAGGGGGGGAAGGAAAAAAATCTTAAAAAGTAATACAATTCCATATTACAATGTTCCCTACCTACATTTGAAAACAATCTGAAAACAGAAATTTTCTAAAATGGAAACTCTAAAAATCAGAGATGCTCAAAGTATACAACAAGCTTACTGAGCACCCCAATGAAAGTATCAGTGAAGTTATTTTATATTCAAAAATTGGAACTGATTGCCTTTTGGGACATATTCAGAGTAAGGTTTCCATTTCAGTTCATGTTTTCATCCTAAGGCTATCCCAGCATTCAGAAAATTATTATTACTGTACTAAAATATTTCAGTTCTGCAGCATAGATTTTATCTGTACAAAAGTATAATAGATTTATTTAAAACCTTTAAATCTCAGCAAAATCAGTTTGTTTTCTTGATGTTTCGCTCATTGATTCATAACCAAAAGTTAGTTAAAAGCAGTGTAATAGTCAGCATCAAAGAGTCATATTCAAAGTCCAGCAACATAGTTGGTTTTTCCCCAGCCCTTCACAATCCAGGAACATAGTTGGGGAATTTTATTCATTAGCCTTCCAAATACCAGTTAGAACACAAACACACACAAAAAAAACCCCACATATGTGAGTTATAAAAAAAGGAAAATCATACTAGTCAGTAAGTATTAACTAAGAAGTAATAAACTGAAAGAAACATTAACCCTCACGCATACAAAACCCCACATTTAATAAAACTTTGCTGCACAGTTTTAGTAGATCCTCAATTACAGTCTCTGTAGGCTCCTAAGTGACAGCACTATGAATTATCTTCTCTGAGCAGCAATACTGTTATAAATTATCTTCTCTGAACAACAGAGAAAATACAGACACAGGAAGCAAAGTTCCTGTTTCTTCATTTTAATTACATTATTGGAAATATTGTAAAATCTGTCCTAGAAAACCCTTTGATCCTTGATATTCTACAAATATCCTGGTGTAGATAAACTCAAGAGGAACAAGATGAAGTTGGGTTGATCAAATAGACTTTTTTTTGTCTGCAGTTTGTTTTCTTTCCAAATAGCTTTACCCAGAATTCTTTAAAGAACAAACTGTTCAGTTGCAGATTTGTGAATAGGAGTAAATTACCACAATGTAACCAAGAAGTACGATTTCAAGGAAATTCTGCTACTCAGTGGTAACCAGAGACCCTTAGTGAAGGTGGAGAAAGTAAACTGCATTTGCAGTGGAGTAAAAACGTATGCAGTGACTACAGAGTAACTGAGAGGCTTCAAGACCACAGCCTTACCTTTCAGTAACAGCATTACAGAGTATTGTATCAGTATTTGTTGGAACTCACCCTCCTACTCCTGGCTGGAATCAGACAATACAATTGATGATCTGTATAAAGCAGCACAGACACCAAAGTCCTGCCTCCTGCCCCCTGTCTGTCCAGAGCTTGCTTTCAGGCCAGCATCATTCCCTTCTCTGGGTTGGTAGAAGCGGTCGTGCAGCTACATGGCAACCCACACTGTGGAATTGATATGGACTAAAACCCTTCTCTTCCCTTGCCACTTTTGTTTTTACTAGATTGTTTGGGGTTTTTTGAGTTGGTTCACCGAGTGGCCCCACAAATGCTTACGCAGGCACAAAGAAAAGGTAGGAGCATGCATTGAAGGGAATCTGGAATATGTGACTGACCATAATATGATCACAGAACTATAGACAGCACTTCCACAGGCCATGCAGAGATAGTTTCTTTCTCAGAGATTTGCAATCATCTGTCCTCTACCTTCCAGATTTTACAGACTAAGTACATCAGGACAGAAATAGAACACACAACTAAGACATACTTCAATTTCTTCTCTTTCATGATGGCATTTGGACCTGAACTGAGCTATGATCTTGACTCTGAGACAGTACATAATAATGTCAAAACCTCCTCTCTCTCTCTGAAGCTGATTTAAAGTTGCTTTTTCTGAAAAGGTCTTCTGCAGTGTGCTTCTCTTTGCAAAAATATTGAAACCAGCCTTTTGAAGGCTGGATCCTCAAGCAGCACTTGAGCACATTATACAACTTCACCCCAAGAAAAGGAGAAAAATGAAGAAGTGAAGGCTACCACAGAAACATATTGCACAAACAGACCACATATCAGACAATACCACAGTTTAAATAAGCACTTATATGGATGGTGAACAGGTTGGTGAGAACTAACACTACCCACATACTGGAGCAGCTGCCAGCAATACTCACAAACCAGTAAAAGTTGGCACAGTAGCCCAGTCGTAAAGACAAAAGGCCAGAACCAGCACCAACCCACAGCCTAGCAGTAACTCAAGACAAGAAAAAAGTATCAAAACAACAACCACTTCTATTACTGGCACTACTCTGCATCTCAAGATTCCCAAAAAAACGCCCACGTTCTAAGTAGTAGCACAGCTTCTTAGACAACATGGCATTTTGCAATTTAAAGTCCTCCCAGAAACAGAATTCTATCTGAACACACACACAGTCACGAAAAGCACCACACCACAGAACGGATATGGCAGCATGAAAGAACCACAGCAGAGTTTTTATCAGTTTAGAGCCATCTGTGTCAGGCCAATACCCTGCACTAGTCCCAAGAGACATGAATCATGCAGCAGCTCTGTTTCATCTACCCCTTGGAGTCCTCAGTCTTTTTTAAGTGTCTTTTCATTCTAGACACAAAGCTAGAGGAACAAAGTAATTTAGTCAAAGAACAACCTGAATACGATGAACTGTTAATGCAACTTGTGTCACCGTACAGGGTCTGGCTGAGCCGCAGTTCATTTTCCCTGTAGCAGCTCTGTCAGTGCTGTGCCGTGCTCTGGGAGCTGGAAAGGTGTTGATAACACACCAGTGTTTTGGCTACTGCTGAGCAGTGCCCACACAGACTGTCTCTCCAACATTCCCCCTCAGCAGTAGGCTGGGGGTTGTGTAAGATCTTGGGAGGTGACATAGCCAGGACAATTAACCCAAACTGACCAACAGAGATATTCCATACCATGTGACATCTGCTCATCAATAAAAACTAAGAGAAAAGAGAAGAATCCAATATTTACAACATTTGTCTTCCAGAGCAACCACTAAGCCTACTGAAGCTCTGCTTCCCAGGAAATAGCCAGACATCACTTGCATATAGGAAACAGAAAATAAATTTTTTGGGGGGGGGTTGTTGCTTCCATGAATGCAACCTTTGCTTTATTAAACTGCCTTTATCTTGATGCACAAGTTTTTTCCATGCTACTTTTTCTCCCCTGTCCTGCTGAGGAGGGGAGTGATAGAGTGGCTTAGTAGACAACTGGCATCCAGCCAAGGTCAAGTCACCATACTCACAGATATTTTCATCACACAGAAGCTTCCAGCTTTGATAGGCCAGCCTCATGCTCAGCTGTAGGACAGTCAGCAGATATTTACATCATTGCTTGCAAAAACATTAAGAAGACAACAGATTAATTTCCAACAGGCAGATTCAAGTCCTGCTTTCCTTGCAACACTTCCATACTTAAGGATGGCACCAGAAAGGCTTCTTCTATTATCTCCAGCTTTTATCTGGTAAAAGGCTCATACTGCACAGTTCACCAATGCATGGATACCTTCAGAATATAAATCAGCATCATACAATTCAATTTGCACATTGACTGATTAAAGAACATACAGTGGGACACAATTTGTATGAGAAAAGAAGAAGAAATCATGAAGAAAACAGAACAAATTAGATGACAGAAGATCCATGAATTATAGTTCACTTTCACATTGTGAAATACCAGATTTCCAGACACGCCCAAAAGGAACCAAATTTTTAGTTCCAAAATGTCCTTGGAACATCCTGAATTTTTGTTTACTCTCACTCAAGACAGTCTGCACTCAGTTCAGATCTAGAGCCACTATGCCTGACCTTGATGCATTGCTTACTGTGAACTCGAGATCCATACCAATGGGACTAAACTGAAAGCTGAAACAAACCAATAGGGCCAAAAGTTTCAATGCCTGCTTTTGGGTTGATTTGTTTCCTTTTCACACACCTTGACCTATTTGCTAAGATATGAGATATATGTGCAAATGCCTCAAGACCAGCCAACTTCCACATAGGAACTCCACTTAACTCACTGCAGAACTGGAATCAACATGGTTTGAAGCACAATATGAACTGTTCGTGAGTTTTGACCTGTCTTTAGACATTTTTATAATCTTTATGGAGTATTTACCACTGAAATTTTGGTTACTTCTTCCAAGTCTGTTTCAAATGATCCCAGCCATTATCTCTGGTAAAGAACATGCTATTTTTGCTTGTACTAAGCTTTTAAAGAAGCAGACAAGCAGTCCCTCTTTTCACATGATCCATTTTACATTTTCTCTGCTTAACACCTATATTAACATTAAACACTGCTAATAGTTTTAGACTTTAAAATATGCAATATTCTAGGAAGCTCATTATTCCCATTATCCACATAATACGGTGTTTCTACTAACACAAGAAACACAGACGACAGCACAGATGAGAACACCCCCTGCTTCTCCAGAGATTGACAGAACACAGAACAATTTCTAAAATCAGACCTGGACGGACTTGCTATACTAGTGCAGCAAGGCACCAGTGCATGCCTACCCTGTGACTCCTAAAAGATATTAGCACTTTGGCACAAAAAAAAAAAAAAAAAATAAGAAAAAAAAAAAAAAAAAAAAAAAAAAAAAAAAGGGAGGTATTTTCAAAGCGTTGCAAGCATGCCTGAAACAGACAATGGCATATTTATCTAGTATGCTTAGGCTATAATGTAGGTGTGGTTCTGCGAAATGCCTGGGGATAGTTCCAAGCATAAGAAATCACCCAGAAGAGAACAGGACTGCAGGCAGTTTCTAAAAGCATCCTTCCTGAAGCACATGCCTCACTTCAATCAATAAGAGTTCCTTACTGATAAAACAGCAGATGCATCCTAAACTTTCCCACTTTCCATCTACCTATAAAGCTCGAGGGAAAGGACAGCACTAATCAGCTTAAAGAAAATTAAAGAATCAACTTCCTTTGAAGCCCTTCTGCATAATTATAATAATGTAAAGATTTCTTCCTTTCCTACCACATAATATTATCTCTCATCCTTCTGAAAACAGAACCGACACAGCCAGGCATCTTTAGCTTCTACATCAGCATTCCAGAGCAAAACAGAGGTAGCATGGACAGGGATGCCAACACATAGACTGAACATGGCCAGAATTAGTTCGCAAACAGAAGTACCACACCACACAGGCAAGATCCTTTTTGCAGCATCACAGAGTGAAGCTGGTCTGATCCAGGCTCTTGGTTGCTATAGTAACAGATTTCTCTGTCCTTGCCATATGCTGGCCCTTCAGTGTTGCTGCCTCTTGCCTCCCTGCTCCAGCCAAACGCTTGGCTCAAGCTGCCAAGCTGTACATGTGAGATCACACAGTCACCACACGTGCACATGCTGTGGAAACAGGCCCACAGGTAATCTGATTCAGATCAATCACCATAGCAACCCAATCTTTTAGTCCCTAGATTTTAGCCTGTCGGGTATATTTATAGAGCAGCTGCAGCGCTCCACCCCCCTCTGCTCCTCCACCATAGCTCCCAGCACTGCCCACACTACAAACAGGCTTCACTCAGGCACAAGGACTGCCTGGAGTCAATGCTGAAACATATCCCTCCTGGCATCTGCAGATCCCCAAACTCAATGACAGCATAGTATCTGCAACACACTAAATAAACCTCCCAGTCAGTGAGGTTTCCTGTATCCACAAATACTAAACATATCAGAAGTCATTATTGTCCATGGAAAGCCGAGTACCAACCACAGCTGACAAAATCCACTTATCCAGGTACCCACAGGATGCTTACACAAATATGCACTGCAGCTGCTCCTTTAGTCTTCCACAAAAAGGGTGTGCAAAGTGTGCTAACACGCAATCCTAACAGAAACTTGCAGGCAGCAGCAAACACAAAGGAGTAGTTCCAGCAGCACCTGCCCCAAAGAGACACGGCTGTACCTTCAGTAGGTATTTGAAAACCATATAGAAAAATCAACCAAGGCCTTGAATGAGCAACAAGAGATAAGAACGTGAGAAAGAACAGTATGTAAATACTGTTATCCATTTTATTCTATTACAGTCTTGGGGAAAACCATCAACAATAAACTAATGCAGGAAAAGCATATACTTTTACAGTACTACCTAATAGGAAGGAGATGACAGACTTTAGCCTCAGCCCCAGGTCATTTCACACACTTTTGTTTAGGTTAAAGACCTTATTCTCCCCTCCTTTATTGCCTGGAATATCCCTCTCATCGTCTGCCCTGTGCAGGATCATGGTACAGGTCACACAGAGAACAACTCACTATAGAAGCATAGAACAAATTCAGGCATAAAAACACTCGGCTAATCTGACCAGTTCTCCTGCTCTACACTGTTTGAATTTAAATTCACCTTCTACTTAAAAATAACCTGCAGAGATTTGCACAAAGAACAGTAACATAGGAGCTTTGGCTCTTTTCAAGTCTGTCCTTTTTTGCCCCTCCTTGTGAAATGTCACCATCACGAAATACAAGAGCCTTCTCATCTATTTCTACCTCATCAGCTTTTCACTCAAATCTTTTTTCCTCAAATCTGCAGTAGCAACCACTCACACACTTTGCAAGGGGTGGGGGTGGGTAGGAAAGAAGGGCAAACCAAAATGTATGCAATGCCTGCAAACCAAATTAGCCTCACATCGTCTGCACCCACTATAGCATCACTCTCTTTTCCAAACCAGAACTGCTTTTGGCTTGAGCTTTGAGTTAAGAAAGTTTGTTGGTGCTTCTGACTGCAGCCTAGATCCCAGCAGCAACAAGATGTTTCCACTCCCAGCCCTTTGCCTGGTTCCCATTTGAGAAGTAGGCCACAGTTCCCATCATCCAGGCACTGGAAGGTTTTTTCCAAAAGCCAAACAATGCAAACGTACAGCCATAAAAAAATGAACAGGAACACAGAAAAGCATGTGACATTTGAGAGAACTGCTGGATGCAGCTGCAAGTGCTAAATTATTCAGTGCTCTCCCTCGTCCCGGTGCCTCCCCAGCTATGGTAAGCAGCTCTAGCCAACACTTCACCAACACTGTGGAAGATCAGAAATTCCTACTCTCAACCCAATCCTACTATTAATTTTGGTGATAAATCATAGCACCAGCTGGTCCAAAGTGAAAGGAAATAAAAGAGAAAAGCCAGTTTTTTTCTCTACGAGAGCTCTGGGATGTGAGATGCTCATGTTTGGCAGAGTCACCCACATGTAAACATTAGGGAAAGCAAGCTCAGAGGGAACAGGAATCGCCTCAAGCGACTGTTCAAGCCAGCAAATGGCAGAACAAGGGGACCCGAGAGGACCTTCTAGACATCAGCTGTCACCACAGCAAAGGAAGCAGGGAACACACAACACCTGCTGGAAATGGCTGAAGAGGAATGAGAGCAAGAAGGCAGAAAGGGGGTGGCCTGGAGGACAGAAGAAGCCTGCCCAGCTCGTGGCTCCAGCACAGCACAGTTTAACTGCTATCAAGTGGAAACAGACATGGCTCAGCATCTGTGGGTGAAGCAATTCTGGTGGCCACTGGGTTTGATGCCTAATCATCTTTATCACAAAAAGCACTCCTCCTGATGAGATGAAAACAGGCAGAGGCACAACTTCTCATCTCCTGCCACAAGGGCCTTTTCAGAGCAAGTACAATATACCCAGGGAAGCACAGATCCAGGGAAGCTGTGTCAGAGCTACAGGCAAGAAGAGGATCAAATATTTTATACTGACAATGGGAAATCCAGTTAGAATATAACGGGAAGCAGGGCACAACCATGGTGCTGAACTGGGGGATGAGACAAAGCAAAGCAACAGATTAAGGACAAAAAAGGCTGTTCTGCCCAAAAGATAACACACAGTTCCTGCAGGTCAACAGATACCAAATTTGACAGTAGCTTATCTTTGCCCTCTGTGTAAAAAATGAGCATTTATCAATTCTCACAAATACAACTGTTTAGAAATTAGTTACAGATGAGGTAGAAACAAAAAGTAAAGATCTGACAAACATTACTGGATATGTCAAAGACAACATGATGACCAGTCCTTTTTTGAGGGATGCCATTGCTTTCAAACATTGATGACTGTGAAAGAAAATCATGAAACTTTATTCCTTGCTGCTCTGCCAATGCATTATTTTTCACAGGGACCCAGAAACACAACAGTGTCTCATTTAACTGCAATGTCTAGGAACACAGAATGAGAACTGCCTCAGATAATTTAGGCACGTGCAAGGAGCACTTCTAACTTTTAAATCACTGCAAGGGTCCTGCTAGTAGCAGTAATCTAAGTAAACACAACCTTTCACAATTCAGTGGTTTCTAGGCACCAAAAGGCACAGCCTCCCCATTTGGGAGTTCTCCAGTATAAAGAGATTTCAGCTCCTGGCAGTACACGGGTAAGTTCTTCAGAGTTTGTTGGGGCTGGGGTTTCAGTTGGTTATTCCAGTTCCAAGAGACAAATCAGAAGCACGTTTGCCAATCACCAACAGTAACTTTCATGTGGCTGTGACAATTTTAAAGGCCTCCAGTGACAGAGAATCTAATTGTGCTGAAATTGTTTTCTAGCTCAGATAACAAAGACCAGCAAAATACAGGTTCAGGTACAGAGAATGAATAGCGGGTTAAAATAACTTTGTCATAGCTGTCAAGGTGGAGAAGGAAAAGCAGAAAAATATTCTGTCTTCAAAATAAATATTGCAATTACTCTATGGATTAACAGACTATCCCACTAAAAACATTTCTTTCTAATTGATGCCTCATGCTGCTCATTTTTATTGCACTTTGTGTCTTAGGTCGCCACTTAGGTCACTGACAATGCTTTTACTTCATGGAAATTTAAACCTTGAGATAGATAGATAGAGGCCATTTAAACTGGGGGATGTGATATTAATCTGGCATCTCAAGCTCTTTCATTCTTTATTCTAAATTCTTTCCTCATTGCTGCAAACCCCTAATCAGAAGCTGTATTCTCTTTTCTAGTATTGCATTGAGTAACCACATCAAAGACTTTCAGCTAAGGGACTGCCTGGAAATTTCATGCAGTGTATCTTAAATGCAGGCCCAACAAGGCCAAAAGCAGGAATTCATCTGGGTTGTAACACATGTATTTCCAGCCTCCGAGTCCTTCCTAATGGAAAGCACGTGAAACTGTACTAAGGTGTAACAAAAAAGTATCAATTAACATCTTGTGAGCATGATGGCACTACCCACCTAGTTAACAAACTGCAGTGTGAAATGACAGGCAAGACACTACATTTTACACCATTTCTTATCCACTCTGACACATTAAATCTCTAACAGTATGTTTTGCCAAAAAAAGAGTAATTTCTCTAACAAACGTATCTCTTATGAAGCATCAGAGAAAATCTATTAGTTCAACTGCTTTAAATTAAAAATAGAAAAGATTTATCATCTTAGAATTTAGCAATACTTGTGACTTTTTAATGTAATACCTGAAATTTTCATAAATATTTGTTTTGTCAACTGGCTCGTCACAGAAGATCTAACAGACCAGACTGAACATCTTGACAGAGGTATGCCTAGTACATTCTGTCTATACAGAACCTGCATATTCAATATGGCTTCAGGTGAGAGGGAAAAATTATGAGCCTCTGTGCCCCTCACCCCAATCAAAGCCAACACTCAATTTAGGAAGATGACATGAACAAGTGTTTTAGTAAGACCTGAGATTTTACTCCTCCTAATCCAAAATCCTTCTGTAACAGACTGAAGTTGGACTTCATTACATATATACCCTGTCTGCTTTCAAAAGAGTTACAGAATGATATCGAGACTGAAAAAGAGGTTTGTCTTTTAGTATATTTACCTTATGGGTTTGTTTTTCCAAGAAAACTATAAAATAAAAGACTTTTTTTTTCTTTTTTTGCCAGTTGTTGCACAGCCTTTGGTTTGCCACCATTCACGCCTTTGGCACATAACACATACATCATGAAACCGTGTCTCAGCCATGCTATGCACTTCATATGGTCAACATTCTTTCAGTGAGGATATTTTCTTTTTTGCCCATCCATGAATCTGTAATTGTTTTAAAAGGAATAACAGTGTGGAAACTAATACCATAGGACTCAGAAGCTTACAGCTGGAAACCTGTTAATTTGGTAAGCACACAAAAGTCCAGACTTGTGACACAACTGTGGCACCACTGCACAGCCGTGTACAAGACCTTTTAGTGAGGACAAAGCCGTATTATTTTCCAAACAAAAGCATTCTAGAGACTTACTGACGATTTTGTATTTTATTAAAAACAGAGTAAAATATTTAATGAGTGCATATTTAAATCCAGCGTCTATAACATTGTGTCCAAGAGCTGTGCATTTTCTAACAATACAAAAGTAAAGCAAAAGTGGTATTTTATAGCTGGAATGATGTATCAGTTCAGTGTTACATAACATGCTACGATAGGATGGCCAGATGAGATTCTATAAAAGCTGCATTTGGGCTATGTTGGATGTGAAGTGCTCTCTCTTTGATGTGTCAGGACTGCAGATTTTCATTAGTGCTGAAAGCAGCAAGTACTTCTTGTGCCCATCCAAAACAGCTCCCTACATTCAATCAGCGTAAAACCCAAAAATAGAGACACTTCCCAAATAACCTATATTTGGATGACTTTGGTTTGATTATGTGACCCTCAGGACACTACAATACATTTTCCCTCCCCTTGCTTCTCTCTACGAGTAGCATCTTTTTTGCAGATCAGTGATGCTGCGAGGAGCACAGCAAGGACACTTGTGAGCACACCACCAGAAATGCTGACCTAGAGTTGCTCTGGATGTAGAGAAAATGGCTGGCTTGTCTAGGGACATCACAAAATATTACCAGATCACAGTTCTAAACTCATCTTCCCGGGGCTGCAGATTTAGAATGTATCTTATTTTGGGCATGTCTGGAAACAACATATGGTATATGTTTATGGTATATGAGTGAGTTCAGGGGGAAAGGGAGAGAAGAAGGACAGGCAACAAATCAGTTTCCTCCAAGGCTTATCATTTCTCTAAGCACTTCTTTATCGTGACTCCACACAAACAGTGACACAGACCAAGCTTTCTTCCCCTCCTCCGCCTGACAAGAAAAGTGAGCAACACAGCAAGGTGGTGACACCCATTTCTAAAGGGAAAGTGCTCTTGATTTATAGGTGACTCCATAAGAAATGGTTTAATATAAAATGGATTTCCTATTCCATTGTCTTAGGGAGTAATGCGATTTGCTGTTTACAAACCAAAGAGTAAAAGCGTCTTTCCAGTCACATTACGGCAGCGCAAGGCTGCACACTTCATCCCTTCCAAGGGGGTCCGCCAGCCCTGCGCCTCCCTTCTCCTTCCCTCATTCTCCTGCCCGCTTCCTCTCGGCAGGGACCGAGGAAAAGCCGCCGGGAGCCCCGGGCCCCCGGGGACCCGTGCCCGCACCCACCGCCGG
>VXBA01003437.1:2020533-2052039 GCA_013399895.1 Serilophus lunatus | reverse complement strand
GCAGAGCGGGCGGGGCGGAGCGAACCACTGTCCCGCGGGGCGGGGGGAGCCGGGCCGCCCGCCGCCCGCAGGGGGCGGTGCGGGGCTGAGGGGCCGGAGGCGGGAGCGGGCCGGGGGGCGCGGCCGGGAAACGGCGCTCCCGAACAGCCGCGGCTGGAGGGAGGCCGGGAGCATTTCAGTTTGTACTTCGACCCTCTCTGTTGAGCTACTTACTCGCTGATTTGCTACTAGATTCGTAAGATTACAAGAGAATTTGTTTATTAAAAGCCCGAGATACAGGTTTTTTTAATTTCTTCCAAGCTCCTATAAACCGAATCCATTTATTAACAAAACAAAAATTACCAAAATAAAATGCAGCCTAAAGCACCGAAAGTAACCCAATAGTTTAATAAAGTGAGAGCGAGGAGGTGCAAAATAGTGAAATAGTTGATTTGATATTCACAGAATCACAGAATATGCTGAGCCGGAAAGGACATGCAAAGATCATCAAGTCCAATTCCTGACTTGCACAGGACCACCCCAAGGAGTCACACCACGTGCCTCAGAGTATTGCCCAAATGCTTCTTGAACTCTGTCAGGCTTGGGGCTGTGACCACTTCCCTGGGGAGCCTGTTCCAGCACCCAACTACCCTCTCTGTGAAGAACCCATTTCTAACATCTGGCTTAAACCTGTCCTGACACAACTTCAGGCCATTTCCTCGGGCTCTGTCACTGGTCACCACAGGCAAAAGATCAGTGTCTGTCCCTCTTCTTCCCGTCACAAGAAAGTTGTAGCTGCAATGAGGTTCCTCCTCAGTCTCCTCTTCTCCAGGCTGAACAGATCAAGTGACCTCAACCACTCCTCGTAGGGCTTCCGCTCAAGGCCCTTCACCATCTTCATTGCCCTCCTTTGACACGCTCTAACAGCTTAATGTCTTATAAACTTCTTCCAAAACTGCACACAATATTCAAAGTGAGGACACACCAGTGCAGAGCAGAGCAGAGCAGGACAATCACCTCCCTCAACCGGCTGGTGGTGCTTTGCCTCATGCATCCCAGGACTCTTCCCATTGTAAAGCAATTAGATTTTCAGAAATACACCCATCTTTTCTCCCTCACTGTTGATCTGATCATGAGCAAACATAGGTGTTGCATAAGGGTATAGCTTAGATTGTAATTCAAGAACCCCATGATTTCTACAGGGTCCAATTTCGCACAAGCAATCTGAAACAGATCAGGCATAGAGATTTAGAGCACCAGGACTGAGTCTGAAGCCTAGATAGCATTGCAAAAATATAAAATTTCAAAGCCTCACCAATCTCAAGGAAGGTTCTTCTCCCGCACCTGCTTATCTGAGTGTTATGGTTACAAGCCGGGGGATGGAGCTATAACTATTGCATCATCTGAAGGGGTCACTATGCCCACCTGGCACAGGAAGTTGGAGAGAGGGTTTTGCCACAGGTTGGAGTTGCTCCAGGGCCTTGCTTTGCAGCCGGTAACTGTCCCTGCCTCACCAGGAGCTGCTGCCTTGTCTCGCCGTGCCAGGATTGAAGGAGCCTGGGGAGTCACACCCATCACCTGCCCTCCACCACAGCCGGAGAGAGACTAAAGTGAGACTGATGGCTACCACCCTGTGAGACTACCATGGACCATACAGGGAATCCCAGCCATTTGCCTGGACCACTGAACTGACCCAGCTCACGCTGCACAAATGGCTGCTCCCACTGCTCGTCCGTGCCCGGACAGCCCCTGCTGCCGCTCCGCAGCCCAGCCAAGCCAAGCGGGCCAACACACCATGCCAGAGGCAACATGTGGCAGGGAACTAAGAGAGTCCAAACTAGTATCACCACTGCAGTTAAGACCTCAACCTAATCGGGTGGTGTAGAGTGGCAAGTTTAATAGTGTAACTCTTTGTGAGCAACCGAGTTTTCTTGGGTTTTTGCTTTTGCCTGTTTTTCCATTGTTTCTTTTGGTTACTTGGGCAGATAGGGGTGGTTGGCAGGGAGGACCCTCTGCCATTCTCTTTTCCCTTTGTTTCAGGGATGAATTCTCCCTTTTTGTGTGTGTTTGGGTAAGTGTTTCCTTTGTATCTTTATGGTGCTGCTATTTCCTTGTCTGTGAATTGTTACTTTTTCACTTATACTTCCTTGCATTTTTGTTTTCTCTATATTTGTCTTTAAACCAAGACACTGAGCTCCATGGGCTAAGCTAGAAAGTGTCTATAAAACAAAAATCTAATTCTGTACTGATTTGCACTTCAAAAAAAAAGAGAATGTAAATATGTAAACAAGGAGCTTATATTTGACTACATGATAATGAAAGGGGATGCACAAGGCATACAGTGCTGTTTTGGGCTGTGATAGAGTTGATTTTCTTCACAGTGGCTGGTATGGGTCTGTGGTTTGGATTTGTGCTGACCACGAGGGTGATAATATAGAGATGTTTTTGTTATTGCTGAGCAGTGCTTACACAGAGCCAAGGCCTTTTCTGCTTCTCATACTGCCACACTGGTGAGGAAGTAGGGGGTACATGACATGTTGGGAGGAAGCACAACCAGGACAGGTGACCCAAACTGACTAAAGGGATATTCCATACCATATGACATTATGCACAGTCTATAAAGCAGGGGGAAGAAGGAGGAAGAGGGAGACATTTGGAGTGATGGTGTTTGTCTTCCCAAGTAACTGTTGCGCACAATAGAGCCCTGCTCTCCTGGAGAAGGCTGAACACCTACCTGCCCATAGGAAGCAGTGCATTAATTCCTTAATTTCTTTCCTTGTACACGTGGCTTTTTCTTTCCCTATTAAACTATCTTTTTGTCAACCCAGGAGTTCTCTAGCTTTTACCCTTTGATTCTCTCCGCAGTCGGCCTGACGGAGGAGCGAGCAAGCGGCTGCATGGGGCTTGATGGCTGGCTGGGGTTAAACTATAACATAGAGCCAAGGAAAATCACTATTTTCACCACTGCCACTCACAGCAATGTTTTAGATTGTACCTTGAAAATCCCTCAAATTTAAATCCAGTTTTTCTCTTCAAAGTAAGAATGCACCTCAAAATAAAGAAACTGAAGTAAGAAATGAAGCTGCAGCTTCATTGCCATTGCCTCTTCTGGCTGTTGACAGCCTCATTGTCCGGCAAATTCCACAAGCAGGGCTCAGCCACACTCTAATCCAACCAGGGCTGACCTGAGCTCTCAGGCTCTGCTCATTTCTCCTCATCTCTTACCCCACTGCAGTCTCCTGTAAGCCTGTTCCTTCTTCCTCGAGTTTAGTAGATCCCGATTTAAATTTTATAGAGTAATTATGGGACTCGAGCAGAATAGCCTGTGGTGTGGAGAGTTGCTGAATTGACAATCGCTTTCCCCATTGTGGCAGAAGATCATCAAGCACTTGGGAAGCAGCTAATACTGGACAGCTCTTTGCTTCCTCATCCTACCAGTCCCTTCAATGTAATGCATATGGACCACTACTCCTGTTGATTCTCCTATGAATACATTAGAAATGATCAGCATATGAGATATCCGCTAGGGTCCTCCTGAAATTCACTCAACAGCCAGGGGCACACTGGACTCCCATTTCAATACTGGCAAGCCACAATATGCAGAAACGGAGTCACGCACATTGAACAAAAGTGTTAAATTCTGAATGTAACTGTACAAATCAAGATGTATACATAATTCATAGTCTTAGTGATATCCACATATTTGCCAACTCTGGTACACAGCAAGGTGCATACCAAGTGTAGTGGTTTAACCCAGGCTGAATGCCAGGAGCCCACACAGCCACTCTCACTCCTCCCTCGCCTAACAGCAGAGGAGAGAGAATATAACAAAATGCTTCGCTAGTTGACACAAGGACCATAAAAGATTCCTCACTAATCACTGTCACAGGCAAAACAGACTTCACATAAGGATATTAGTTAAATTTATTGCTAATAAAATCAGAGCTTAAGAGTGAGAAACAATAAGAGACATCTTTCCCCCCACCCCCTCCTCCTTCACGTTCAACCTTCTCTCCCCCAGCGATGCAGGGAGACAAGGAAAGGGGGGTTATGGTCTGTTGTTTCCTGCCGTTGCATAGGGAGGAGTCCTTCCAGTGCATTCCCATGGAGTCCCTCCCACGAGAGACAGCTCTTCACAAACTGCTCCAGCGTGAGTCTCTCTCGCAGGAGACAGTCCCTCTCATGAACTGCTCCAGTGAGAGTCCATCCCATGGGCAGCAGCTCTTCACACACTGCTGCCACATGGCTCATTTTCCACAGGGTGCAGTCCTCCAGGTGCAGCTGCTCCAGCGTGGGCCCCACAGGCCACAAGTCCTACCAGGAAATCCTGCTCCAGCATGGGCTCCTCTCCCCACGGGCCAGAGCTCCCTGCCAGGACCCCGCTCCAACATGGGCCTCCCACGGTCCACAGCCCCCTTCTGGCATCCACCTGCTCCAGTGTGGGCTCCTCCACGGGCTGCAGGTGGATCTCTGCACTCCTGTGGTCCTCGATGGGCTGCAGGGGGACAGCTGCTTCACCATGGTCTCCACCACGGGCCGCAGCTGGAGCTCAGCTCCGGTGCCAGGAGCATCTCCTCCCCCTCCTTCTGCACTGACCTTGGTGTCTGCATTGTTGTTCACAAGTTCTCACTCTGCTCCTCCCCAGCAGCCATCTTCATCCAAACCCCTTTTTTTCCCCTTCCTTCTTAAATATGTTATCACAGAGGCATTCCTTTAACTACTGATTGGCCTGGCCTTGGTCAGCAGCAGGCCCAGCCTGGAGCCAGCTGGCATTGGCTCTGCTGGACATGGGGGAAACTTCCAGCAGCTTCTCAAGGAGCCTCCCCCCTCAGCCCCCCCGCTGCTATCAAAACCTGGTCACCGAAAACCCAATATACCAAGCTACAAATGTCAACCTAGAGGCCAAAAGAAACCGTCTGGGCTTGCAGTGCTATTTCTTTTTCACCACTTCTTGCTTCTCCCCAACGCATATACTTACTCCCTTATCAGCTTTGAGCTTGTTACAGCAAGAACTTACTCCACCGTCCTCCAGTCTAATGACAGCACATCGGAGAATGTCAAAATCCTGTATTAGGCTTTATTCTTTTATATAAACATTAACATTTCTCAAACAGATTAGTTAAAAATACAGATTTAAACAAGAATTTTTGCAATTGCAATGAGTTATAAAAAACAACAGATTATTTTACAGATTGTTACAAGTGCTTTACAAAGGTGCAGAGTGAAGGCCAGTGGCAGGGGACCAACCTCAAGTGCAAAATGGACACGATACCCTCACCACGGGCATAGCGCTCAGATACACAGCCAAAAAAAAAAAAAAAAAAAAAAACAACAAACAAACCAAAAACAGACAAACAAAAAAACCCCGAGCCATGTGAACCTATCTTGGGATGCTCACCAGGCAAGCAAACATGACCCCTATGACAGAGAAGACTCATGAGACCAAGCTACCAGAATACTTAAGGTTACATCTCTGAGATCAGCCATAAGATGTTGTTTCTTGGAAAATAAGGAACATGTTTTACAATAGTGTATTTCTCTTTTGTCAGACAAAATATTGCTGTAAACTTTAGAATACTTATGAATGTATTTAAAAACTTGGGGCATAAATCCAGTGTGGACCTCACAACGCCCAAAGTGAAAAAAGGATACAAGACCCAAGTGTCCTTATGGAGCAGTTGGCACTCCTCATACAGGAGGGACCTCCATAACCCATTATCATCCCTAAAACCTTGAGCAAGTACCTTGGAAAGACTTTGGCAAAAGGAAGACGACGCAAGTGGATCTGATTACACTCAATATTCCTGCAGCCTATGATCTGAGAGTTCTGTAGCCTATAGCTTATGCAATGCCCACATATGTCCCTAATGCAGTGTGTCCTCTCTCCTTGGCCAATACACCTTCACACCCAACTTGGAATACATGCTCCAGATTCTTGGAAATTTTTGAGATCCTTCCACCACACCTACCTTGCCTAGGAACCAGTCCTTCCCACCTATCTTCCTTCTATTCCACCCCTAAAGATAAAATCTATGCCCTGATCTGTTCTGAACTAAAGTTTTCCAGCTGTTAGCAAATCAAAAGTAAATTGACCAGTATGAGAATCACAAGATAAAACTGTGATGCATTGTATTAAAAAAAGTCCACTACTTTATGCCTGACATCTTTCTGATGTATAAATGTTCCCTACCCAGAGGGCCTCCCTGCTAGACAAAGGGCACTACACATTAGAGGAAATCCTTTTTCCAAAGGAGGGCCAAAATAATGGGCAGTTCTAGAGATGAAGTCTCATAATAAAGAAATAAAAGCTACTTCTCTTGGAATCATTGTAGAGGGCAGCACATTCAAGAGATTTTACTTACAGGAAACCCAGTGAAACCCCTAGAACATCCACACTGACTTCCCTGAGCTCCTCAGATCCGGGTACACTGGGGACCCTGCAGAAGCCTTTTGAGCTGAGTTACTCCCAGTAGAGAGCTTTTGGCAAGTTCCTGCAAATTCATTTTCATGATCAGCTAGAAGAGGATCAAAGGGCAAACCCTCAGCATATGCTTAGAGGACAGAAAGACTCTGAAGAAAGAGGAGTTGGGGGGAAGAGGGAAAGGTCTTCATTTCTACCGTTTTTGAATGTTTCATGTTATTCCTTTGGGGTATGGGCACTACATCAAAACCAACCCTTCCATCTGATCTACCCCAGCTGCCTCCTGCATAGTCTCATGACAACATTGAAACCCCAGGCTCATCAATCCCTGCATGCTTAGCCCAGGGTTCAGTGCTTTGGATAGGGGAGGCTGGCTTCTTGTTAGCAAAGGTTGGGAGATGGAATTATGTCAGCATGTCAGCACCCTGGGAGCATGCAGTCACTCATGCACATCCCAGATTTCTGAGAGCAGAGGAGGGAGTTTCTTGTCCTGCAGCCGAAGGGCAAACACCTGTTCAGAGTGGACACTGCTTAATGTCCGAAGACTGACCAGCTTCATTAACATCCGTGGAAACATCAGGCGGTCCTGCGGAGTCAGGAAAATAGACAGCTGTTAGTAAAACACTAAACACACTAAAACTTTGTTTAAATTAAAAAAAATACCACAACAGATGATGCACTGTAACCATAATTCCTGACTTCCTCTAAATCCAGCATTCTCCAGGAGGCTTCAGTGTGGAAGAACACAAAATACCATGTCCCAAAACTTCAGACTTTCCATGCTGGCTAAACTATGGAACTTGATACAGGACAGGAGGCTGTGACAGCTCACAAATCCTGCCTTTACAGCTGCTATCAAAGAGCCACAGAAGGGACAAGCATGACTGTACAGGCAGAAAGAGACCTGTTACAAACACTACTGCAGAAACTGTGCCTGCACAAATGCAAAATCAGCTCTCATCATTCCTGGAGAGGGCAGGTCAGGCACTTACATTTGGTCTGTTGATACAAATATAAGAATGAAGGGCTTCCACATAAGTGTGCTGCAGCCTCTCCACCAGGGACTGGTCCTGCACATTCGGTCGGTCTGCCAAAAAGCAGGTTAAAAGTAAGCCACAGGCAGCTTCACTGGACTTAACATCCGTGTCTAATCCCACTCCTTCATATGGTCTCTTCCCAAAACCTCATCTAGCATTCACCTAGCACAGCTGGGACATATAGCCACGACTGTAGCAGCTATGTCAGTTGTCTGTGACTGTTCTTTCTCAGTGATGTCTACTGCACATGTGGTATCCAACCTCTCTCCTACAGAAGCAGAAGGGTAGAGAGACCAAGCACACTTACATAGTGCTGTCTGGTCTCACCTTCCTGTCAAAGAAAAAATGATGAGAAACTGTCCATTCAAGAGTGAATGGGAAAGTCTCTCCAGCAGCTGAGCCAGTTAGAAAATAGGAACAAAGAAAAACAGTAATTGATGGTTCAGGTCACAAGACAGAAGAGTAGAAATGGCTTCTTGGCCAAGCTCTGTCCTGGCCCAGAATGATATTGTCTCAAATCCAGATTATCTCTAATTGCCCACTAGATGTCACTCATGCTATGGGACCTGCATCACACCAGAGAGGTGCCACGGACAGGGAGCAATAAAACAGCAATTTCTAAACCAGGACAATAAATACTGGCTGATTTTTCTATACACTTTTTCAGCAGTGAGGAATGTTATTTCTTCTGAAAGCAGCACTAGAAAATTCATAATATAATGAATAACATGCTCCCTTTATCACTAAACTCTACATATACCCTCTTACTCCTCTTCTGCTTGTGACATTCCTTAACTCCACTGTCTTTGCCCTCTGACTCACTACTGCTCCTCAGATCTCCCTGGCTTTTTACCTGCAGAAAAAATGTTGATGGCAATTAAAAGTGCATATTCAGCATCGTTAAGCTGTAGCTCATTCATTCCCTTTGAGAACTCAAAGATGGGGTTAATGAACTCGAACTGTAGACCTGAAATGAACAGAGGAGAACAAGATGAGGCAATAACAATTGAATCTTCTCTCTTCCCCTCCCTCTCACGGAATAAGCTGCCAGAAACCTACTCCAATACACCAGGGAGTAGGGAGAACAGGCAGGGAAAACCCTTACGCTACGTTCCAATGAAACCTCCCTTTACATCTACTACTGGTGAGCACCAACAACAGTGGCTGTGGAGTGGGATTCGAATTGTAAAATGATGCTATTTCTGGGTTTTGCTAGAGCATTAAATGCCTCACAGCACAACACTAGGCAACAGCTAAAGGAACAACACTTATCTGGTAAGTCCATCAAAAAAGTCAGAAGGCCGAAAGCACAACATTTACATTTTCCACTCTCACACCATCACCTCCTTCACATCCAGTAGCCCTCATGCTATCAAAGAAAGCTTTAATACTGTGCTCCAGATTCATATGAAGTCTGCCTGAGCTAAAAACATACAGTTCCAAGAACTCTGAACTGTGCCATTTCCTTCAGCTCAAAGAGCTGGGAGAGCTGAGGCAGAGCCTGACTTAGGCTTCCAATCACCTCCTTTGATATATGCAGTCAGGCAGAAATGCACTGATATTTATTGCTGTAACATACAGATACCACTGTCAAATCACATCTTTTTGTGTTATGCAACCATGCTGAAAACCTCAAGTCTAGCCCCCAAAATAGCACCCAAGTTTCTAATTTCCTGCAGTACAACTGCATAAGAAAAGAAGAAACAAAAGGGAGGGAATCTTTCTGGCTGCCTACTTTTTGCCTTCCTAATAATCTGAAAAAAAGGCTATGAGAAAGAGTGGTTAAAAAAAAAAGGGAAGTTGTGAATAAAAGCCTCAAATATAAACTGTTAAATAGTACTCAAAGAATAAAAATACACACTTCCTGTTACTTCATCTGAAATCACAGACACTCATAGCTTCTGAAAAAATAGACTTCAGAAGTCACACCACCACAGACTAACACATAGTGGAATGATAAAGCATCTAAAGCTATCTGTGGGGAGATTCAGTGCACAGTGTAGACTTCGTATCAAGTGAAATGTAATCACATTAATGTCATCACTAGAAGCACGCACACAGATTAGCAAGTGATATACTTGCAAAGGAGATAAGACTGTGATTTGAACTGTTACGAGCTGATATAGCTCCAAGATCACATCACATCTCTACCAACAAGGAAGTTCACGCTAGCTGCTAGCCCTAGGTGGACACTTGCTTAAGAGTCCAAATTTTCCCAAGCATGTTCATATCTGAAAAAAGCCATGAATTGAGCTAGTATCACACATTAAAAGCAAAAAAAACTTGTGGGGATATTGGTCTGGTCCTGTTCTAAGCTTCTCATCTGACCCCACATACTATTCTTCCAGGACTCCACATTATAAAGGAAAATATTTAAGAACATAAGACACAGGGAAGGAAGAAACACCTGTCTAATGCACCACCTGCTTTGGCGAAGTCATCCCGATTATAGCTCAGGTCCTTAAGAAAGGTGATGCTCTCAATCTCTGGATTATAGCGCCGAGATGTCTCCAGCAACATCACCTGCAACCAGAAATAGAGATACTTGATTTGAAAACAGGAAAGAACATTACAACGTCAGTAATTCACAGAGTGCTGGAGCATCTCTGGAAAAAAAAAAAAGACCCTAAAAAACTAAACAAAAATTTGCCAGTTTCTCTCAAAGTGCTTAAAAATTCCATAATAAATTCTGCTGCATCCTTTGTGCTGTCTGCTTCTGGGAAAGGGAAAATTCCTGCTTACCACTACTGAGGCACTTGCCTCATTCTCCTCCATGACCCTTTGTCAGTATAACCTGGCACTGCAATAATGGTCCCACAACTGAGATCCCACAAAAAAAGAGAGGGAACTAATTCTCCAGGTGGGTAACTCCAAATTCTTTCATCTCTGCTACTATGTATTGTGGTGGTGGAACCAAACTCTCACCTCTATAGTAGATGTCTTCAATAAAGCGATCTGATCTTCCCTGGTGAGCTCCAGGAAGCCAGGTAGTTGCTTTGCAAAGTCCACAATCTCTTGCACAGAGATAATTGCAAGTTCTGTGAAGTGCGCAAAACGCTGCTGCCTTGCTTCACGGTTATTAGGGTCAGGAATCTGGGGCCATGGCTGTGGGAATGGGAAAAGACAGCATAAAGATAGATATCTATGTGTATGTGTGGGCCAGCACAAAAAGATGAAGTGAACCAGGAAAGAAAATGGGACAACGTCAGAACATCACCTTTGCTGCTCTTTACAGAGCTTCAGTCCACAGATGCAATATCTGAAGTATCTCTGTTCTCCCAAATTTTTCACCCAAAACCCAACTCCTCAAAATTCCCTTTTTCTTATTTTGGGTACACTGGTAGAGTTATTACCGTCACTTTGAGCCTGTCTGTGAATGAGCGCTGGTTGCACTGCTGCTGAGCGGCCACGAGCTTTTTTATCATGTTCAACTGTTCCGGCGTCAGTTTGTGGGAAGGGCTTGGCGGATTTGGAGGGTTCGGACGCACCACAACTGTCCGAGCCTGATCATCTTCCTGCTTCTTCAGTTTCTTCAGTCGGATCTGTTCTTCAGACAGAACATCTAAAGCAGAAATAGCCCACGATCAATCATAGGAGCACACTGGAAACCGTGCTAAACACAGGATAAAGTGCTGTGGACAGAGAGGTGCAGATCACAGCTGCCCGTTTCTGGAATACCAGAGTGTACACACACAGCAGACAGTGAGTGATACTTTGCATTTCTGTCTCCCTCTACTCCCCATTTCAAGTGTTTCATTGCCTTTCTTCTAATCATACTATCATGCAAAGTGTCCACAAAGGGTAGAAGCTCCCCTGATGATGCCCTGCAGATATCAGAAAAGCAAGCATGACTTTCTCCATTGAGCAATTCCTTAAAATGTCATAACAGATTCCAACAAGTGCTCCATTCACATGCCATAGTGCATCCACTGTATTTTGTACTATCCTGCTGTTATGTATTATTCCAGTATTGCTAATTTAATAGCTTGTGTCATTTCACTTTCCTCTTCAGAAGACAGAGCTAGTCCTGGATGGAGTTTGAGAGTGAAGGACAATTGGCTACACAGGCCATCTGCAGCAAACTGTAGAGCAGTAACATAGCAAGATGCAGAGTTAAAGAACAGCTTTGTATAAAACATACTGAGGACTAACAGGTCCTTCAAGAATAGAGCTGTAAGTCTTTCTCAGTCATTAAGTCAAAGGAGATGTCATCTGGATGTAACATTGTTCAGAACTGAACACATCAGAGACATCTGCTCTGCTGGGAGCTAATGGGATCTCATCTGTCAGAGAAGGGGAAGCGCATCTTCACTCATAGGCTTGCCAAGCTGTGAAGAGGGATTTAAACTAAAGTTGCCCAGGGAGGGGTATGGAGTCTCCAATTTAAAAGAATATGAATCCAGAAGAAGGACACAAAGATGATCAGAGGCTGAAGCACCTCTTCTATGCAGATAAAAAAGGCTCCAGGAACACCTAGCAGCCTTCCAGCACCCAAAGGGAGCTACAAGAAGTCTAGAGAGGGACTTTCCATAAGGCTATGTAGTGACAGGACAAATAGGAATGGCTTTAAGCTGAAGGACAGTAGCTTTAAATTAGTTATTTAGAAGAAACTGTTTACTGAGGTGATGAGGCACTGGGACAGGTTGCCCCGAGAAGCTGTGCATGCTTATCGCTGGAAGTGTTCGGGGCCAGCCTGGACGGGCTTTGAGCAATCTGGTGTAGTAGAAAGTATCCCTTGCCCAATGGCAGGGGGGTTGGGTCTAGAAAATCTTTAAGGTCCCTTCCAATCCAAACCATTCTACAATACTGTGATCTGAAGAATTTACTGATGTGCATGTAGAGAAGGTTTGTTGTTTCTTTAAGCCAAAGCTGCAAAAACTATCGGAAAGATACATTCAAACAATAAAAGGAGACTAGCAGATATACCTGTATTCAAGGGTTACCTTCCAGAGAATCACCTCAAGACTTAATAATGAACAACAAAAAGCAGAAAAGTGACTGATTGGAAAACCCCCTCCTTATCTTCAGGAAGAAAGATAAATAAACAAAGCAAGACTTTACAAACAAGATTTTTAAAGTGCTGAGAGACTTTTCGGCCATTTTTTTATGCACAGGTAACAAGGACACATAGCTGCTACACAGGAAAGCAGGGCCCAAAACTTTACAAGTATATACCTGCACTTCTTAAAAGAATCGTGTTAAACATAAAGACAAGACATGGAGAATTACTGTGAGAGAACATTCTGGGATTGGGAGGATAGACAAAGAACTAACACATTCAATCTCATAGGAACCTTTACCCCCAATTTCTAACACAGAAGAGATACATGCACAGGTACCTGTACACAAAATTTACAATTCTAACTGCAAAGACATTCAATAAGGGGGCCTGTAAGATTAGAGAATGCTATTCACAATGTCAGCTTAAGAAGGGAAGTAATCAATCCAACTGATTACAATCCTTTATCTTGGGACTCAGATGCACAAAGAATTTATAACTGGTAACTTGTTACTTGGCTATTACTGAATCTTGAGAACTGCCTATGTGCAAGCTTCTACACCATACTAAATTTAAAACAATCTAACTTATTTGGTTTGCCAGGAAGGAACTATTTAACCTTATGGTTCACACTGGCTTAAGAACAATAAACTGGCCATGAATAACTTCAGTCTGGGAATTAGAAGAATGTTTCCAGCAATTACTAGGGGGAAGTTCTAAAATGACCTTCCGAGTGAAACAGCTGGAGGAAAAAGTCCTCAGTTTCTGTCAAAATTAACAAGGCAAATTTGCAGTGGAGATTACAGCATTGACAAGAATTGCCAAACTCTTAATAACACAAAGATTGCTTTTGACTTCATTTTCCTGAGCTGCCTTAAACATAAGACAATGAGCAAATACAGAAACATACTGAGGCTCTCTCTATGTACTTGCAACAAAAGAGCAGTAAAGTGAACAGGCAGTCTTACTACATCACTTTTCAAATATATCTGTTTTGTAGCTCTCAGGAAAAGGGCCAAATGAGGTAAAGACAGCATATGTAATGCTGATACAAACCAGTGAGACAAAGAAACTGATGTGCTGTGTTTCATGCTGACAAAAACAAACAGTATGTTTCCTTTGTGTAGCTCAAAGGGACTCAGTTTTTGCAGCATTATAAGATGTTTCTGAAATACCCCCTGTTCCTCACTGTTCTGGGTACTTCTAGATGTCAGAAAAGGAGATTTCACACAGATCTAACAATAATCAAGCATCTATTCAGTCAGTCCTGGTCAGCAAAGGGATGAAACCTGGACGCCTTGGCCAAGGAGGGCTGTTCCTCACAGATGAGTTGAAACACTGATGACTGATCAGTTCCAACAGCCTTACAGATTGTGTGAGAAAAATAGCAGAGTTCACTAAAGGGAGCAATGAAATCAGCTCTTGCACAAACACAGCTGCAGTACTTTGGTCCTGCCCTTGACCTCTGTTGCAAGCTCACAGTAGGAGGCAAAGGAAAGTGCCTGTTGTTCAAGGAGCACGGTGACCAATCTTGCAGTCCTGATCACAAGACAGAAGTCTGAGTTCACTGATACACTTGACAGCATCCTGAAGAGCATGTGAGTCTTTCAATGTTCTCACAGTCTTGGAGTTCTTATGAGGAAAAAAGCAGGGCTGGGGTTCTTAGCACACCAGCGGTGTTCCACTAAGAGCTTCACCTCCTCACGTGATCCCTGCTAAGCTCTCAGCGACTTCCCACACACATTCCAGCACCAGCATTCCCGGCTTACACGTCCCCGCCTTCCCCAGCGCTCACACTGCCCGCTGCTTTCCAACACCCACGGCCGCCCCGGCCCGCTCCCACACGGCCCGCGCACCGCTTCCTGCACTCACACTGCTCCCTCATGCCCGCCTCCTGGCACTTGCGCAGCCGGCACTCCTGGCACTTGCGACGCATGTACATGTCCATCTCACACTTGCCGCCGTTCTTGCACACGTACTGCGCTCCCTTGATGACGCTGCGGCGGAAGAAGCCCTTGCAGCCTTCGCAGCTCAGCACGTTGTAGTGGAAGCCAGAGGCCTTGTCCCCACACACGCTGCACACTTCATTTCCCAGCATCTTAGGGGCTGGGCCCTTCTTCCGCTTCAAGGGGGGATTTTCTACCGAAATGAGCAGTACCGANAAAAAAGAAGAAAAAAACTCCCACACATGAAGGAAGCATGGTGTTTGCAGCTGACTGCCCCATTCCTTAAAATAAGCAATATCCTCACTCAAACCCACTATCTCCCAAATACAGATCAAGTATCCCGTTTCACGTACTCGCTTTCTGGGCAAGCCTATCTTCTGTAGCAAACAAATTACTGACACAATCCGTAAGGTTTCACCTCAGTGATATAAGCAAATATAGCTTCACACTTGTTTCTCTCCAAAACAGAGTGAAAGAGCCAAAACATGTTCAGGCCAGATGTTCTGCAATTTCCAGTTACAGTTAAGTTACCAATGTAAGAAAGACCTACAATAAAAGTAAATTTCTTCAGAACTCACTTCCAGTTCTCTTACTTTGACTCTCTGCCATACCCATGCACAAATTAAGGAAAAATGGTTAATCAATCTAATAGTGACAAAAGATAGTGCTGAAACCGTGATCCTACAAAAAACATGACTAAAGAGGCAATCCCTGTAAGTGGAACACTTGGGAAAACTGTCACAGAAGACAGCAACTTGTGGAGTTAGGAGCAATACATAGGCAAGCAGCACACTGCACAGGCTCTGTGGACTTTCGGAACCCCAAGGCCATGATTTGTTCTTGAAGAAGAGTGCTCCTTACTCCTAAAACTGAAACACTGTCATAAAGACAGTTCATTTACTAAACCTTGTTTTCTATCTGAAACATGTGCCCTTCAATAAATACTGCTTCACATTTCAGATGGTCTTGTGCAGCAGCTCACAGTCCTTCCTACATCATTCTGACAAATCTTCATCTTAGTAGTGGGTCTGCATTCTGAAAATATCTTTGGTGTGCTCCAATGCATCTTAATTTAAGCATTCCAGCCAAATGCTTGCTGATATTATTTATGCATTCCCTCCCTATTAGGTATCGCTCTTTTCATTCCATTTAATTCTAGTTGTGCTGACATCTGATATTCTACACAGCTCATAGTGCAGGTGTTTTTCTGTATATCAGGTATTATAGATTCTTCTAGGACAGCTGTTCATAAAGATTACAAGCAGCGTGCCTTGATAAGTCTCCAGATTATGTTTAGATGTGCCTGGAAAGCCTGTACAGTGGAGTCAATGCATACAGATTGGTTTGCAAGACAAGGCTACTGCAATTCCTGATCAGTGTCAGGTTTACAATTCCATGTCTCATTTTTGTACTTACTGTTCTAAAACTTACTCTCATTTACACTTACTACTCTGCTCAAGTTCTTGAAGTGGTAAACAGTCAGAAATTATTATTAGTGTTCCTCACTACATATAACTTTTCAGTCATAAGTATCTTGGTGTTGATTTTCAATCCCACTGACTTTACAGAGGCCTGGAGGTCACTCATTTTGGCCTGCACTTCTCATTGCAGGGTGTCATCAGAAAGGTTACATTTCTGATATTCTCCTCTCTTGTTCAACTATATTTCTCTTCACACAATGTATTACCAAGAAGAAATTAGGCAATGCCTACAGTTACTTCAAATTACATAATATAAATATATGCAATGGCAGACTAACTGGTACAACAACTTTGCTAAAGCCTCAAGTGATGTTCATGTGCTTCTAAGGAACAGCAGAGTAATCCAATGACTTGTACAGATGAATCTGTCCCATCTTGTGGCCTTCTTAGCTGCCTTTAAGATATTACATAAATATTTTATTACCTTTTCTATTACTGCTTTATTGAGACAAATAGCCTTATTCTTTGATGAGAATTATTTTCCATCTCTGAACATTAAGCATTTTAGTTATAATAGCTGATTACTGTTATTTTCTGTAGTTAAAGGTAACACAGAAATAATGCAAGATATATCAATATTTCTACTCTACTGGAGTTCTCATTTAGTGTTCACATTATCTCTTCTTTTTGTATCAGGGATTGCCCACTGCCTCACTATTGAACAAATACATATATTTGATTCCTTTTCATTAAGTTGCTGATACTATGAACTTGTGCTTTCCTTTTCTTCCTGTTACCTGTCCAGAGATGTTATATTATGACTTCTCACAGTTTGTGGCCATGAGCAGCGATTTTAACTACAAAATCTCAATTCTGTTTCCCAATGCTCTTGTAACCTCAGTTTACCTAAGAAATATGCAGAGGAAACTTCTACTATCTTCCCATTACATGAATCTGCAAAAACTTAACATTTCTTTGCACCACCTACCCTTGTTGGATTGTCATCTGCAGTAAAGCTTTATTGCTCAGCAGCTTTTGATATAGCTAACAAAAATTAATTAATTTTACTGCCACAAACACAGCCTCTAGAAGGTGAATTAAGCAAAATACTTATTGCTTAGATAACCTAGTTGTCTTCAACTATCAATAACTGATTCTATTCTTAGAAATTATCTCTGAGTGCCTCAAGTACATCAGAACTTGCCCTAAATTTTTGTGAAGTATCAATCCTGCTGGCAGCTGAAAGAAGGGATAGCCTTTAGCTTGCATGGATTTAGTAAGAATTTTTCCATACCTGCATGCTCAGGGGGGTTCTCTGAGCCAGGGAAGAGTGAAAGCCCTTCCTCCTCCATCTCAAATACACTTGCCACCCTCTTCCCATGATCCTGTGTGCTGAGTTGAGTGGGACCCATGGAGGCCACACAGGAAGGGCTCACTACAATCTCATCGCTGCAGCATTGTTTCTGCCAAGCAAGGGGCTGTAGGCGTCTTTCTTCAAGGTCTCTATTTTCTCTCTGCTACTCAAAGTCAGAAAGGAAGTACCTGTGGAAAAAACAAACAGACGCAAAAGAGGTAAGAGTTCAACTATTGAGGTATTAACTTCCAAAATCTACTACAAGCTGCATGACAAGCAAGCTTCAGGATTTCGTTTCCTTAATTAGCTTTGTTTTATCAATGTTTATACTTTTGAAACACATTATTTTAACAAACTGTGATAAAAGGTATAAGATTAGAACATCCAGGTGCAAAATTACCCTTTTACTGCCAAAAGATTTATCAAAGCAGGACACATCTTCATTACTGCTAGCAACACCATTGCCCTTCAGCCCCAACCTCTCCAAGTGTATAAGAGGGTAATTCCAGACTTTATAACCAGTGGCCTTTGTTAAAGCTTCCAGTAACAAACAGCTCATGGTTGCCAGCTGCCCTGGATTTTGTGGCACATATTGCAAAGCACATAGAAAATTGTAAGTGGCAATTTTAGTATCATAATTTAGCAGAGACTAAAAAAATGCTGAACTTCCCTATTACTATCAGTAGCCAAAGACTGTGACAAAGATCGATGACGTATCAAAGATAGGGATGATAAATCCTTCCTTCACTTACAGCAAGAAACTGAAAACCAGCATCATACCTATGGGAAATGACCATGATGCCTCAGGAGGTTGGCATCACCACCAACCTTCTGAGGATACCCTTTTCTGGAAACTACAAACCATACTAAAAAGCTTCTTCATTATACAGCCCTAACTCCACCTGCAACTGGAAAGCAAATCTAACCACTTCTTCCAAAAATCCCCACCTGCACAGAAAAAGGCCCTACTGGTTTGACTACACAGACTCAGTGAAACTGATGCAAACTGCCAATGTAAACACCCCTAATCTGATTGAACATGCATTTGATCAGTTGATCTTAACTCAGTGATTTACCAATGCAAGCTAAAGAGATTAACTGCTTTAGAAAGCAACTACGTGAAAGGCCTGTAGCAGTTTAACCTGAGTGACTGAGCTCAGGACTGGAAGCCTGTCATTCTCTGAAAGACAAGAGGTGACAGAAAGCTCTGCAGGAGCTCAGATACAAAAGCATCAAGTAAGCAGGAGCATGTCTCACACACTGCAATGCTGACCATGAAGAGGCAGAGGACCACTGTTCCACATCCCTTCTTCCCTCCTGGATATTTGGACTAGACCATGGCAACTTTTCTTAGCATGCCAAAGACAAGGATGAAAGCAATGCTTCCACAAACCAACACCCTCCCAGTACTCTGAAAAAGTCATTAAGTCTAAAAGCAAGTCACATTGTCAAGCCTGCTGTGCTCCTGCCATCTCCCATTACGCTGTGGATGAAAGTGTTAAAACCCACAGGACACATTAATTCATGTAACCTTTGTAAACACCATCTCAGACTGTATATTAGGAATGCAGAGCTCCCTCCTCCCCTTTAGTGCACGCAGCTGCTGAACTGCTGAAGAAAAGACTACCTAAGATAAAAGCAGCGACAGCAAATACAGAATTCAAAGCCAACAGAAAGAAAGAAGTCCTACTGTGGTAGACTACAATGTAATTTGCAATCAATTCGAAGAGATTCACGGTCTTCAAAGGAATAAATAATGAGGCTATCACAACCAACTTTTTTAAAAAAAAGTCTCCCCAGAAAATCCTGCAACAGCTGAAAAGCTTGTGAAGAGGCACAGAGCATCAGATGGAGATGAGAACTTCACTGAAACAAACACAAACCCTACTTGTATTCCTAGTCCTATATAAGCTACTCACTGATGCTGATATGAGATGTTCCTGGACATGCCTGGGCACGGAACAAGAAAGCTAAGCATACTGCCTCTATGCATCTACACATTCCTTTAAACCATGCAAAAGATTCACTCAAAGATTAATTATTGTGCAGAATGAATCACCAGCAGCAGTACCACAGCAATTTTTCAAAGGAAGAGTTTGATCGCCCAGCTGAGAAACTAAATGACAGTACTCAGGCCCCATAGTCTCCAGTTCAGTGACCCAGTCTTACTGCATCCACCCACCACAGCAGCATCTTCCAGAAGACAAAAGAGGGTACAGTCTGATAGAATTTCAAAACTGTGTGAACCGTGCAACTGTGACTGACATAGCAAGAGTGAAACTTGCTGTCAGCAAGGTATGTGGAGCCTAAAGGGGAGTGCCCAAGAGACAAGAGGGAGGGGTGTATAAATCCATGTGCACATCCAGGACACAGCAAGGGGTAAGGCCTATCAGCCACTATCTTCATGTTGTAAAACTAACATACATATATTCCTGCTTCATGCACCAGCCTCCAGATTTCCCAAAACAGAATGAACCAGATAGGAAAGGTTGCTTGTCTCCTCTGCTCCTAAGACACAGCATCTTTTAGTTTTGTAGGTACAGCAACAGTTACAGCCTACGGAAAATTGACCAAACTATGAACAGCAGCACACTGCTTTGTAAAGAAACCTAAACTACCATTTTCCACTCATGCACACAAGTGAGAGGCTGTATGACTGGGCCTGGGACTTAGTTTTCACAGGAATGCATGAGCATTGTTTTCAAATGACTAAAAATCTCATCTAGTTTTCTACTAATAATCTTGTTATTAGAGATTCACAGCTTCCAATTTGTACCACCACTTCAATTAAAAATGCAGAAAGATGATGCAAGCCGTAACTGCAAGAGGGAACACTGTCTTCTTGACATAATCTGCTGTGCTGCCTCCCACTGTCTGTCTCAACTCCCTCAGTTTTAGAACCCAGGACTGGCCAAGTGACAAAAGATGAAGCAATCACTTGTCTCTAATGCAGAGTCTCGAACAGAGGAACCTCTTGAGCAGACATATTCAAGTGAGGAAACATGTAGTGATGAAAGGCTCAGGGAAACAATTTTCTGCCAGCCCCTGCCAGCCCCGTATCAAATGTGACACATAACACTTTCGAAATGCGTTGCCACCAGCTTTGCCCTATGCCATGTCTTCCTTCTCCTCTTCTTTTCTGAGACGACAGAACAACGCAGACACTGGTCTCCAGGTCAGCACTCTTGCAACAGAAAGTACTGGTTTTTTTCATGGACTAAGGATGGCAGCCCTGGCTCTCACACCTAACGCTACATGCCAGAAACATTCATCGCTTCCTCCAGCAACAGCCTCATCCCATTCCCTCAGCTGAAGCACTTATGCACTCTTCTGGAAGTCTTTGATCTGACCTGTCATCAACAGACACAAAGCTACAGAATATACCAAAGTACTTTCCAACATTCATTAAGGACAAACAAAGGAGATAGCATTGAGCAACACAGCACTTCTGCTAGACCAGTGCTGTCCTCTTCCTGGAATTCCTCCAGGTGGAGGCTGGTGCCTTCTGTGAGAAGTTTAAGGATCAGGAATCAGACCAGATCCAAGCATCTCTCTGAAAAAACTGTATTGTGGAACACAGGAATAGTAAGAGGAATAGTACAATGAGCCCTTTACCTCCAAACACTGGATGTTTGGAGGAAATAGTACTTTTTAGGAAGTTGATTCAAGTCTCTGGGATTCTTCAAAACAGGATTTTCTTGTCAGAGTCCTGGCCCTATAAATTACAATATCCGACAGTCTTCAGCCAAGAGAAAAATCCATGGGTATGTTTCAGTTCTGTAATGCACCATAAGTGTGCGCTCTGCAGCACATCCCTGTCTGCAGGAGAGACCTGTGTCAACACAACTGTGCCTCTGTGCATGGGCCTAATAGGCTGTTAGCAATCAAATGCATGGGACAGGAAGGAATATCTTTCAGAGGTAACTTGTCCACGATCTGCAGAGTACAAGACTTCTCTCCTACACTGCCTGTGGATCCCCCCATTTTGAGAATAGGGCTTCCCAAATTTTACATGTGCAAAGCAACACCTCATCCCCAAGAACAACTATTTTGCAAGTCAGCTCTCCTGTTCATATGTCTCATCCAGCAGCAGATGCTCCCTCCCCTCTCACCTGCCTCTCATTACACCCTCCCTGGCAAAGGCTGAGGTTTTGGGTTTGCCCTTCCCTACCTCTTGGTTTCTGCCTGATCAAAGAGTGCCCTGTCAACTCACGGAGCAAGAGGAAAAGAGAGCATACATGTGACCACTTTCAGGGTGGATAAGATCCTGAACTGGGCAGTGCCTTTATGCTTCCTCCCTCATCCTCTCCCAACTGCCAGATGTCCTTAGTTCTGCAACTGAGAGGAGGAGAAAGGAGACAAGGTTACTGGAGTTCATTCACACTGCACACAGGGCTGCTCTCGCCTCTCTTCCTGTTTGCAAGGAAGTATCAGTCCCTCTAACAAAGGGAGAGAGAAAGAGGCAGAAAGTGGATAGGGGGAGAGGGAGATGGAAGGGAGGAGAGGAAAGGAGGTTGGGATGAATGGAGGGAGGGAATTATGCTAAGGGGATAGATTTTTCTCTGGTTAATGAACTGGAAATGAGTAACAAGTGATACCAGGAGTGATGTGGCCACCTTGCTGCCATGAAATTCCTTTAGAAGGCCATTGACACAAGTTCCCTTAACTCTGGAAAACAACATAAGCTCAATTTGGGTAACAAATCTCCATCCCCTTCTAGGCTTTCTACTGTCACCTCAGCTTTCAAGCTTCTGGCTAACCTAGAGTACAACTACCTCAAGAATGGCAAAAACTAGGGAATGCACCGGCTTACAGCAAGGAAGATGTTACAGTAGCAGCATCACACCACCTTCCCCTCCCCTCCAAGCCATCCTGCGCCATCCTGCAAAATGACAAGTCATCCTTTTTGGGTTCTGTCTGGCCAGGTGAGCTGTGAAGCCAGTGTCCTAACATGGGAAGCAGACCAAGCACGGCCACTTTAGAGCAACACCAATTTCTGCAGCACCCACATGGATGAACATGAGCAGAACTTGCTGTTTGCAGTTGAACTGCAATAATCTCCCATGCCTGGCCAAGAGTCCAGCTCATCAACAGCTCAACAGCGCTATCGCACCGACCTTCAGATGGCAGGAAGCACGACTGTGGCTTTGATAGGGGCTTCCAACAGGAAAAATCCCATCTGCGCTACACCCAAGAGGATGAAACACACAAAGCAGAGCAGCTACCCCCTCCTGCTAGCAGAGAAGCAAAGGGCAGCTCAGTGCCACTCCTTGGGAAGGGGAAGGGAGGGGACCCAGCCTCGAGCCCTGTCCATAGAATATGTTTGTCAGCATCAACTATAATAGCAGATTTTCCCTATGGAAATTCTCTTTAAAATAGCAACAGCATTCTTTTGCCAGTACCACTCAACTTCTCCAAGCAAATTCAGCTATCCTAGCAGTAAGTCTTTCCCCTAGCATATCTAAATGTATCTATGCAAAGGTGGTTTTGGTTTGTGTGTCTGTCTTTCTAGGGTCTCTGTATTGACAAATGGTGTCATTCTCTCACACTTCTAAACTACAGCACCAGATACATACACCGACAACTAGAAAAAAAAGGAGTAAAATCAAATGTGAAAAGTGTTCAAGCAACCAAGAAAACTTCCTACTATAAAATAGTCTTCCATCTAACTAAAGTTGAGATGCTTGTAGCTCATTATTCCTGCTGCTGACCAGCTCTTTGTGTAGCCCTTTGTGCAATGACAGCTCATCACAATTCACTCGAAGGCTGAAAATGTGATCTGATCTCACCACTTCAGTTTCTTTATAAATGCCAGTGCATAGGAGCCTAGAAAACCTGCCCACAGACTCAGTTCCTTTCAGTACACCTTCTCTATATTTACTCAGCCATCAATATTTTGTTCTACACAATTATACATAACTATGGAAAACACAAAAGTCAGGCCCAGAGTTTAGGAGGCAAAGCTTCCATTGCCTTTCCAGAGAACAGAGTGCAAAAGTCAGGAAATACACAATGCCATTGAGGTCAGAGGTAATGGCAATAGCCAACAAGGTGCAAAAAGCTGATTATTTTAAAATGAGGCTTGCCCAGGAGTTGGCAGGAAGGGGGGAAAGTCAGAGAAGCCTCTCTCTTCAGTCATTTCGGACTTTCACAGTTGCACCACATTACAGAATAAAAAGTCTACCATGGATCCTGCATTCCTCCTTTATGACCCTTAATCCCACAGATGTTACAGCCCCGCTTCAGGAACAGAAATCTGACTCAGAGCAGATTTGAGAAGTCATCCCAATGCTATTTCTAAACTGAAACAAGAGATCAGAACTTAAAAAAAAAAAGAAAAGAAAAATGAGAGAAGCAAGAATGAATATTCAAAATAACATCCTGGTAGTGGAGATGCCAAGGGAAAGGGCCAAATCTAGTCCATAAGGAATAAGAGGACCAACTAAATTATCTCTAGAAAAGAGCACTGTAGGCCTTTTTTCTCTATGTAGAAATGACAAATCATCCCACAACATACTGTTTACCTGTGTCCTTAAAAAATAATTTCATCTTCACTGGACTACACAGTAAAGGAACAACATTTCATGACTATGCCTGTTCTAGCCAAACTTTATCAGCTGGTATCACAAAAAGGAAATCTGCTCAGCTCCCCACTGTCCCGGCTCATCTCTTCAACTCAGGACCTCAAACTGCTGTTGACTCCTCTGAGTGGGAACACAGCAGAGTCCACTCTCAGCACTGAGCCATTAAAACAGAAAAAAGAACAAAAAGAAGCAGCTGAAGCATTTTACCAGGAAGACAAGACGACAAAGGGCACAAAGCTGTGGGATGTATCACAGCAAAACCAAAAAGAGAACTTAAAAGCACTCAACCCAGCCTTGTCCAGGCCACCTTCTCTTTTGAATTGGTCTTCTCCATCTTCTACCAGCTATGAAATTAAAGGACATGAAGAACAGAGGCCAAAGAGGAAAGAACAGAAGGGGAGGGCTGCTTACGGTACAATTGTTTGTTCATTTTTCTCATTTCCTCCTTTCCTCCCACCCCAAGAGTACTTCCATCAGCACATTGCACATCACCATAACTGATACAAGATTGTTTCTGGGAAACAGCCTTTTAATAATGTATCTATATAGCACTTTGTATCCAAGCACCATCCCACCTAAAAGCATCAATCAAAACAAATACTACCGCTCACAGTCGAAACAGAAATACAGTACTGGATTGCAAAACAGGCAGGAAACTCATTAATATTCCCTTAAGGGCAGTAGGGGAAAGCACCAATTCCCATTCATAGAAGTATCATCCCTAGATGTAGCACAGAGGTCAGGAAGAAATTACAGTACTACAGAAATACTCATATAAAGAACACATCAGAGAGATACTGGAACAGAGTTTTAAATTGTTCCAGAGTAGGCTTGACCATTAGTCTATTCTCCACTCAACCATTAACGGGGATGTATCTTGGCAGGTTTTGCTAATACTGCTTTCAGAAGAGCAGAATGAGAAAGGCAGGGGTTACAGATGTGCATATCCAAACCTAGACAAGCCAGAAGCCTGCAGTAGAGCAATAAAGGTTAGAAGACCTGCCAAAAAACACAGTGAAGACTGGCAGAGGGGTGCAGGTCACAACAAAGGACTATTAAGAGCCCTTTTGCAAAGTAAACTTGCCCTGCTTTTAACTACTATTATGGATCCTGGCCTGTATGGGCTATTTCTGCTTTGGGAAACATCGCAACTCAAACCTTAACAAGGGCACAGTAACAGCAATATTAGGAGGATTTTCTTGGGTTCTATAAATCCACTGGGCAGAAGCTAGGAGGGAAGAGTTAAAGGTCTGAAAATGACAGAAAGAGATCTGTGTGACAGGAAGGAGCATGTGAGAGGGCGTGTGACAGGCTGTGTAGCAGAATGTGTGTGTAGATTTCATTCCCTCTGAGACTCTTGGCCAAGTGTGGAGCTGAACTTTCTGCAGAGTTTGTCCTGCCAAGTCATGTTCCCTTCTCACACTGCCTGACATCACCACAAATACTCAGCTGGAAAACAGTGCAGAGCCGGACAGAGTCCACTGCTCAAACACCAGCCAGTGAAATGGCTGCGCTCACAGCACACCCACCAGATGGGAAAGCAGAGCCACCTCTCAGGTTATCTCCAAGCACCCAGGCCTCACCCTCATCCATGCAGGAAGAGCCCTACCAAGGTACACTGACACTGACAGGCCACTGTTTTCCTAATGCCTCAATAATGTAGCCCAGAACAGACAAAGTCTGCAAAAAGGCTCCAACAAAACAAAACAAACAAAGAAAAAACAACCCCAACAAACAAACCCCAAAAGAACGTGGAACCATCGGACCATCTGAGTTTATCACAAACATCATGTTGCAAGGAGCCAAATCCATTCCCTGCCACAATGAGAAGGCAGCCATCACACATGACCCACGGACAAAGAAGGAGGCAGTGATCCTGCAACAACTGATGCTCCAGGAGGGTCTGCACAAAACCAGCAAGCAAACATTACCCTGTCAGATCGTTCATGCCACCTCGACTTCCCAGAAATAAATGTGAATCCAAGATTGGGGCCAGAAAACGAGAGCACATGCACAAGTGTGTGGGAGTGGCCAATGGGGCTAAGCCAACAGGTGGCTCTATTTCTTATTTTGATCCTTGTATCAAATAAGAAGGGTGTGGATGGCCTGCCAATTCTAGGACACTGCTAAAGGCACCACCCAGAGCAAGTATCAGGGAGCAGCAGCCAACGACGATACTGAAACAAGGGAGGACAAAGTCTGCAGTCTCTGCAGTCTCTTTTTTCTTCTTCAGCCTTCACCTCCAGTCTGCTCCTTAAAGACGCACAGTAGAAAATGCCCTCAAAGTACAGGTGACACAGAGAAAATGCATGTTTTCCTCAGGCAAAGACTTCTCTGTTCTCCACTCCCGTTCTATTTCTAGTAGAACAAACAGCAACTTGGGAGCTTTCTACTGATCAAAGGAAATTTTTTTCTCAGTCCCATATAGACTAGAAGATTATACCCCCCCTCTTCTCAGACACACAGATAACCGAGGCTACGCTATATGACTTACGGTTATTTAACATCTTACATTTTAGAATTTTATTTTATATTTTAAAACACTCCTCACAACAGAAGTTCCCTCTTCCTTCACTAAGGAAGGGATTCTGACACCTTCTTTAAAGGGGGTGCAGTGCAACTTTGACTGTCCATATGCTACAAGGACCTTAAATCATATTCTTACCTAAGGCTTCCTGCCCAGATCTGCAGATGCCTAAGAATCTGTCCACCTCACTAGCTTTAAACACAGAAGCCCTTTTTTAAAACCTCTTCCTGGCCTTTTCACAGCATCCAGAATATTATTACTCTTGTACAGAAGATGGCCAAGGGTGGGAAGCAGTCACTCAGAAGACTCAGAATCACAAAGTTGGTATGTGAAGGCCGGGTGACAGCTTCTCCTTCTACTCCTGGAGGATGCAGCTGGGTGAGCTGCCCTGCCTTGGTGGCACTTCTCATGCAAGCCAAAGCACGCTGCCAAGGGCTGCCCACAGGACTCTGTGTGTGTGCCTGTGTGCCTGCATGTCAAGGCACGCACCATCACGGTGAGTCTCAAAGGCAAGTTCATGTGGCCATGCAGAAGTTGCATGTGAGTTTCTGCTGGTAGGTGTGCAAAAAGAAACTAGATGTGCATATCTAACAGCCTGACTGCATGAAATCCTCCAGGAAAAAAAATCACTGGCAAGGCATGTGAAATCCTTTGGGGGCTGGCACATTTCTGCATGTACATCCCTGGCAACCAAGATACACTACAGAGCTGTTGGAAGCCTGCCTCTTTGCCCTCATTTCATAAGGGCCCTAGATGAGACTATTTAAATTCCAAACATTTTCCTTTAAATGGATTTTACACACAGGTTTCAAGATTACATTTGTTCGGTTTATTTTCCAAGTTAAGGGCAATTTATGACAAAGTACAAAACAACCATTTAAACAAACACATGCACCCCCTGCTACAGATTGTTTAAAGAGTGCAATTCCTAAACTGGATAAAGGCACTGAGTCTGCAGAATCAGAATCCATCCAAGTACAAAACAAATCCTTCTTAAAAAGGCAAAAACATTAGTTTCTTCAATTCATTTATTAAATTAGTTCAGTTCACTCAAAGTCGGGGGAGGCAGCAAAGAATGGGTGGCAGATGTCTCTTCCAATCTCCAAAGGAAAACAAGACAAGGGATGATGAGTTATGCTCTTTCTAAGATCCGGAAAGACACAATGACCAAAACCAACCTGTACCTAAGTACACATAACATTACCTTCATAGAATAAGTCAGATTTAATAGCACACACTCCAGCAAGCATATCTTCTCATGTGTAGCCAGTGCATGATTTGTGTGACTATAGTACAATTATTAAAAAAGTGCACATTTGACCTTTTTATTGAAAAGCAGTTTTTTACAAGTCATGAGGAAATTCACCTAGTAAATACAAATGACCTTTTTGTAAACATTTGCTCTGATGTAACAGCATAAATGGGTATTTATACAGATATACTGTATTATCCTGTTTTGCAAGAAGTAGTACTAGATGATCCTAACCAATTAGACTAAAGCTTCCTTTTAAGAAAGTGTAAAATGCAAACCAAAGCTTAAATGAATTATTTAAATCGCTAAATTTAATAATGATTTATACCAGCAAGTGGGAAGCCTTGATTTAAACCAATCCACCTTGTTTGCCTCATAGCTGTGGTAAGACCAGCAGGCCAAAACTGCTCCACTCCCTGGAGGGAGAGAGGATACAACTTCATGCCCTGCTCTCTCCAGAAATTTTCCAAGTACATTTGCCAGTATCTTTTTAAAATCTTAAAACAAACTCAAAAGCCTTACATGCCAGGTGACACCTACTCTCTTGTCAGTCATGTTCTTTAGCAATCAGTCTGATACTCACCTAACATCTCTTATTTACATCTTGGAGAGGTTTCTGTGAGTACACAATACAACCTGACTCTGCAGCATGGCTTTTAAATTCCTTCAATTCTCACATCCCACGAGGTAGTTCTCCTACTTAATCCTACAGACACGAGTTTTGGTATGTTCAATACAAGAATTAGGTTTCTCATCCTCTAATGTTTTCTGTTCATTTCTTCAGCAACTTCTCACTAAATAGACATTTATCTGTACCCTTCTTTAAAGTTACTGGGAATGTCTGGAGTGCTCTGATCTCCTCTATGCAGTCCCTTAAGTAGCCTTTGTTCTCTCCAAATAAGGTACTTAAAAGCTGGACAGTGTATACTTCAAATGGTTTATGAAACTATACTGAAATCTAGTATATCACCTTAACATTTTCTTTTTTGACACTCATATTTTGCCTTACAGGAGATAAGGTTTTGAGATGTCCAGATCTGAAAGTGCAAGCTACAATAGCTCCAAGAGTGTCGCCTTTTTAGTGAGGAATTTGTCTATGCTCCAAAAATGGAAAAAAAGGCATTTTGTCCTGAGCAGGAAGTCACAGAACAAAAACAACACAGGAGTGCTAAAGGAACCCATCGTACCACTTTTAATTGATAAATTTTTAAGGTCTGACTGAACACAGATAGCCTCTTTTAATTTAACAATATTATACCCCTCTCAAACCCAAAGTAATTACAAATATGCTTCTAGTTGCAGTAACCATAATGAAAATGCTCAGTCAAATGTTAGTAAAGTATGATCTCATGACCAAGTTCAACCTGTTTGCAGCCTAACTGCAGACCTGTAACCTGTCAGCAGGAAGCACTCTGCTGAATTCCCTCCTAAGATGAAGTTCTTTCCCACCAAGACCGTTTCCACAGACAAGAGTGCGCAATTCCGCCTTTGTCAATTGTTAGGCTGAAAGGAAGGTAACATATCTTACTGCAGATCAGAACACGTTTCCTCAATGATAGAACATAACTTTTGTACAGAATCATAAAATGCTTTGGGTTGGAATGGACCTTAAAAATCATCTAGGTTCAACCTGTTGCCACAGGCAGGGACACCTATCATGGGCTTTGCCTCAATCCTGGAAGACTGATTTTTCTCCAAGACTGTCAGGTGTGTCAATCGTATTACTTGGTGGGGGAGGGAAAGGAGGGAGAGTGGCAAACAATCTGATAAGCTTTCCTATTCAACATGCAAAGACCCACGCATGGGCAACAATGAGACTTTCACAGCAGCTGCTTCCACGGCAGAAAGCAGGATCACCCTTCAATGCATCCAGGACAAAGCACATTATATCCTATACCCTTCCTTAGGCAGATGGGATCACAACTTCTGAAAAACACCAATAATTAAAGACCCGAAATTCGAAACTTGAAATTTTAAAAACTGTCATTCTCGATAGCCATACAATCACAGATCAGCTCTAATTACAAGGGAGATGACTTTTGAGTTCTGAGACCATCACCACTCGATCGAACATTTAACAACAGCAAAATATTAATCCTTCCGTTTACCACAGAATAAACACATGGAGTCGAGAGGACTACTCTGAGAGAAAAGACAGTCATAGCAATCAAATGCACTTTAACACACTGGAAACATGACTCTTCCTGCAGGTGTGAAACTGGGATAAGGCAGCAAACTCATGCTCTGTACTTGCAGGGCTGCATGCCTGTCCTGCCTCCTCCTGCACAGCCAGCTGGTGAGGGAAACACGCTGACACGGCACAGGGAGCTGCAGCAGCAGTAACTGGAAACAGCCAACAACGGGAACACAGGGCACGCTGCCAGGACACACCAATTTTGCGATAAAGTTTCCTGCCCCTATTTTTTTTAGATTAAGAAATTTATACATATAGCCCCTGCTATGGTACTTCTCCCTGCATCCCTTCACAACACGAGTAGCTGCAGGTTTCCTCTGACAGCCACAGAACTTCCAAGCAGCTCCACAATGACCCATATTCTGTCCTACCTGAGGCTGGTTTGGGTTTATTTCTCCCATCTTCTATTTAAGGAGGTGGGAGAAAGTTGTAAAGTATTTTCATGCCTGCTTTTCTCTGGCAAAAGCTGGCCTCCCTGTATGAAAAAGGATGCATGAGCACATGCACATATGAAAAAGAGGTATGACTGCAAGTGCTATCAGAAGAGGTCACATCAGGAAGCCAAAGAGTCACTCTGCCCTCAGTATCTGCTGGTGAAAGTGCCACAGGTGCAATAGCAGAGCAGCCCAGCAAGGCCAAACTCCACCTGGTCCTGGCACAATGTGCACCACATCCAATGCTCTCTTTCCACAGCCCAAATGAAAGAAAGTAGAGCTCAGCAAGACTTGGCTGAAGTTTTTAAATAGTTTTGGCTTCTGTAACTAAAAGGTAAGATACATCGATCTGTTTCTACCTCAGCAACGGGGGTTAGGTTTGATTAAGGCTCACTTAATTAAAAAATCAAGGCAACACTCACTAAAAGAAGAAAAAACAGCTTTTCCTTTTTCTTCTGTTTATCTTCAGCTACAGCATCCTCTCTGACACTCAGGGAACAGCAGATGCTCCATGTACCTTGGAACAAGCAGCAGATCTGAGAGGACTCTTCCCTACAGACAAACATAACCTGCAGTCATAGCCAGAAACTGTCTGACACATAGCGATCCAAATGGTTAGTCAGAAACGTGACTCAGTGTCGGAGACTCCCTCAAAAAAGCCTTGTAGGGAAGGGCCCAGCTATCCCTTCAGGAAAAAGAAAAAAGGGGAAGCAAGTTTCAGGAGACAGAGCATTTCTCTTTCACCAGTGATCCAAGGTTTGGTTCTGGTCAATAACAAAATACCCATCCAGACAGTTCTGCGGACCGTAGCACCATGAGCGTCAGGGAAATGGCACAATGAAGGGTAGTCATCAACGTAAGCAAAGTTTCCTTTTAACAGCACCATGCAAACGGACAGCAGTACAGACAAGTTTGTGCCCTAGAAAACTGACGATCTGGGTTGACAGAATGCAACAGGTGAACGAGACAGAAAAACGAAGAGCCGAGCGGAGGAAAGCTGGCAAGTTACCGCAAACCAAGCAAACATCTCCTGACAGCACCTCCGCAGACAGCAGACAGAAATCCAGGCTCTTCAGATGCACAGTAACAGCACGACAATCTGACACCCCTCCCCAGACGCCTCCGATCTCCTTTAGCAGAGGGACCCTCTCGGAGGCGCGGCCGCGCAGCTCCCGCCCGCACAGACCGCGCACGGCGGCGAGCGCAGCGCCTCGGACTCTCCACAGCGACCCCTTCCCTCCCGCCAGCCCGGCCCGCACCCCGCCAGGCCCCGGCCGGCTCGGCGGGACGGGCTGCCGCCGTCCCCCTCCCTTCGAGCACCTTCCAGCGCCGCCCGGCCCGGCCCGGCCGGCAGTACG
>VXBA01003437.1:1996071-2020296 GCA_013399895.1 Serilophus lunatus | reverse complement strand
CGGGTCCGGCGGAGGCTCCGGGACCCCCGGCACGGGAATCACCGGAGCCTGGCGTGGCTCCCTGCCCGGGGCTCACCGCCCTCAGCTCAGCCCGGGGGAGCGGAGCAGAAGCACCAGCAGCAGAACAAGCACAAAGCAGGTGCCGCAGGAACAGCGCGCACTTCCCATCCGCGGAGAAGCTTTTCTTTCTAGCACTCGCCAAGATCCCTCTCACTGGTGCGGGATCGGGAGGAAAAAAAAAATCACAACAAAAACTAAAAAAGAAAACCACAACGCGACTTCGTGCTGTCCTAGAGATACAAAACAGATTTGGTTTAAATTCACTAAGCATCCGAGCGTGGGCAAATTAAGGGTTATTCTGTCCAGCTGAACTTCGTGTATCGCACCAAGCCTGCCCTGACATAACCTCTCTGCTTCACAAACGATTTGGCACTCTGAAGACCTTACACACAACTTCCTAATGCTGCAAACTGCAGAAAGTTTTAAGCAAATAAACACGTACAAAAGAGATGGATTTTGACCCACTGGGCTTCATGACGCCAAGATTTCTTTCCAAACCCGAGAGCCATGTTTCCCTCTCTTCTTAAAGAAAAAGCTGAGAACCCCATGCACTTACCTGCATCTACGCGCTACTGGGTGGAAACGAGCATTAAACATCAGTAAATTCGTTTAACCACCTACGATTTCTCCCTCTATTTACACGGCACCTACTGGAGCTCCAGCGGGCGCACAACCGGCACCAGAAACGGGGCTTTGTCTCGCACTCGCCTCATCGCACCAAGCTTCGTAAGGAACTACCAAACCCGAGCGAAACCCGCCGACCCCGGGCAGCCTCTTTGCCAGGAGCAGGTTCCCACTTCCACACAGCCAGCCAGCCAGCCATCCTCAGGCTGACCCACGCGGCGAGACAGCCGGGCTGTGCCTGCCAGGGCACCTTCCCTCCTGTCTAGCAGCAGTTTACCTAGAGCACACGGACGGGGTCAGAACAACGCGAAACCTCCGGTGTTCCGGAGCAAAGCCACGGCGGGGAAGGAAAGCGGCGCTTTATCCGCGGAGCCGCGGCGCGGGTGACACCGCTGCGCCCTCGCCCTCAACCCGCGCCTACCAAACGCCTCCGCGGCTGCAGCCGGGGACGAAGCTTCCGCACTGCTGACAGTAAAGGTCGGCACCGCCACCCCGACAGGCCCGGCGCGGCTCCTCCGCGGGCCGAGCGGGGCCGTCCCGCCGCCGGGATCCTCCTCCTCGGGGGCGGGAGCAGCGCCGGGAGCGCGGCCGGGGCTGTGCGCTGGGAATCCGCGTCCGCGAGGGCCCGCGGCCGGCGGCGCTGGGTTCCGGGCGGCGGGCGAGCGCCATGGCGGCCGCGCGGGGCGGCGCTGTCCTGCTGCTCCTGGCGCTGTGCCTGCGGCCGCCGCCCGCCCAGGCCCGCAGCCTCCGCTTCGTGACGCTGGTGAGGGACACGGGGGGCCGCGGGGGAGGGGGCCCGGGCCGGAGTGACCGGACCGGGCCGGGGTAATGCCGTGCCGTGCCGCCCGCAGGTGTACCGGCACGGGGACCGCTCGCCCATCAAGGCCTTCCCGCGGGACCCGTTCCAGGAGAGCGCCTGGCCCCAGGGATTCGGGCAGCTCACGCAGGTGCGAGCGGGTCGGGGCGGCCGGGGCCGCGCCGGGGGCCGGGGCCGTGGGTAACGCCCGGTGCCGTTGCAGGTGGGGATGCGGCAGCAGTGGGAGCTGGGCCAGGCCCTGCGGCGGCGCTACCGCGGCTTCCTCAGCGACACGTACCGGCGGCAGGAGGTGAGTGCCGGCCCCGCGCTCCGGGGGAAGCGGCGCGCTCGGCCGCCCGAGGGCGCGCCCGGTCCGCGGCTGCGAGTGTCTTTGGGAAGGGAAACGGCGGCGCCGGGCCTCGCCTCCGAGTGTATTCGTTCCTTAGCCCGTTCCCCCCGCAAGAAGAAGAAGAGGGGTCCGAGCGCAGGCTTTGTGCGGAGCCTGGCCGCGGGGCAGGGATCGGCCGCTGCTCAGCGCTGCCCTCGCCGCAGGAGTGAAGGCAAATCCAGCAGCTGCCGCACCGCTGTGAGACTGATAGAGCCGCCCGCTCTGAAGTCCAGGGAACAAAACAGCAATGCTTTGTTGCGGCTGGTACTTGTTTCTCACTCGAGATTTTGAGACTTTTGGGGTTTTTTGTCACGATAGCCGATAAGAGTGTAGCCCTTGTTGGCCCTGCCCTCCCAGTGCACTTCAGGTACAGCTTCACCGGAGTTGGTCAGTAACTACTGCTTATATGTACAAAAAATGACCCTGTCATTTGCTTCCACCTGTAAGGTACTGACAGCTTCAGTGCCCTAAAGCCATTAATTTCCCTCTCTGTCACCAGGATGTTACCACACTTTGTAATAGTTCTTGAGAAACTAGTAGGTTTGTTTTGAAAAAAAGTTACAGGGTCCTCGAGGAACTGTGTGCTGAGCACAGGGGGAACCGTGTGCTGAGCACAGGGGAAAATGTGAAAGATCTAAAAAAGTAAGGAAATAGAAACACACACCCCCTCAAGTATCACTGCTGGTTGATCAAAGAGGCATAAGTCAACTGGAACATGAGCAGATGTCCTGGTGAGAGGCTGATTCAGATGGATAGTGGGCAGCCAAGCCCCCACTATGGGCTCTGCATCATCAGTTATTTTAGCTGAGCTCAATTTGGCTGATTGACCAGATGGGGCAAACTGAGAGTCCCCATACAACTTTCTGTCTTTGTTTCTCCCCTTTTAGGGCTCTCCAGTAAGAACCCAACTTGACATAGCTCAGATTTTACACCCCTTCTTTGACATTTGCTTCATCAACAAAACTTACAGCATTGGTTCTAACACAGATCCTTTAACCTTCATCAGTAGTTCCTTTTCAAACATACTTCACTCTTATACAGCTTTTGTGAGCTGAAACTATTTTCATTCTCTTGCTTGAGAAGGAAAAACAAACCAAGGCTTATGCAAACAAAAGCTGTTCTGCTAACCAAGCCTGAACCCCTGCTCGAGTTGAGCAACCTCCCTTGTAAGAAGTGTTGCCTCTGGGTGACACCATATGACCATCTGTCACCTGACTCAGCGACAAGCTGGAGCCTGGCAAAAGGTGCTGAAGAAAGCATGTACACCCAGGGCTTAACTGGTTTCTTTTCAACACTTGGAGAATTAGATCCTTATCATTTAAAACATTTTTTATTTCTCCAGAGTTTACCAAGGATGAAAGCAAACCTGTCTAATGGGTACAGGGTCAGTTTTTTCAAGCCACAGTAAAGATGTAAAAGTGGGTAGAAATTGATGTCAGAGAAAAGACAAGTTGTTTTTTCCTTGTGACTGTTAAATTCTCTCACTTCATGTGAGAGATTATTACAGAGAGCAAGAGTATATTTTTTTCTTGTGAGTGTATATTTTTTTATGTTTCTCTCTCCTAACATTTAAAAAAAGCCCTTATCTTGACATTATATCTCGTTCCTCAGGCTTTCTATTCCTGTTGTTTTGGATTCAACATGTTTTCTAGGACATTCTTTTATGATTTCCTGTCGTTCCTCTTGTTTTATCACTGGTTTCTCTCCAGTCTCCCCTTAACTGTTTGCAGTACACAAATACCAAAATACTGAATTTTTGCCACTTTGACCTTCTGAACACTGCTTTATTTTTGCAATTTGTCTCTTTTTTTTTTTTTTCTGGCTCAGCTGTCTCTCTTCTGAGCTCTGGAATGATAAGTCTTGGCCCATTAATCCCGAGAGCCCACAATGATCACATAAAATCCCAGCTCTCCCTTTTCTTACTTCCTCTCCTGTCAGTCAGATCACTTTCGTCTCCATTTCTCAGATGGAGGAACTGAGGCACGAGGAAGCCGCTTTTTTCCATGAGCACAGCCTAGAACATTCTGTCACATTCCTAGAACTGAGAACAGATGCAGGAGTTTGCCCAGTCCTGCTCCATAAATATAGTGCATTTCTTATCTGTGCCCATTGTTACCTGCATGTCTGTCTTGCTCTTCTCTGACTCTTCCTCATATTCAGACTCCTTTCTGTCTGTAACCTCCACAAGCACACCTGGCTGTCCCACTGATCCAGACCACACCATTCCCGTATCACACACCAAACTGTCTTTGTATCTGTCCTTACAATTTTATCCAGGCTGACGTCAGCAGGCTTGGTCACTGCAACTGCTGTTATCCTGTTTTCCGTGAGCAGCTGCAGGGCACTTGGCCCTGTGCTGGAGCAGCGGCGCCTACAGGACTGTTACTAATGGTGCAGTGTCCCTGTCCTGGCAGATATTCATACGGAGCACGGACTGTGATCGGACACTGATGAGTGCAGAGGCCAATCTGGCAGGCCTCTATCCCCCACGGGGACAACAGATGTTCAACCCTAACATCTCCTGGCAACCTATCCCTGTGCACACAGTGCCTGAGTCTGAGGAAAGGGTAAGTTCATCTCAAGGACGTATATTAACTACTCACGTAGTGTACTCTCCAAAAATATTTGCTGCAGTCTTGATTCAGATTGTCTGGAACTTCTCCTGGGACCTACCTTGCAGAGTTTTTGCTGTTCTCAGAACAAGACAAGGGCTGTGATCACTCCACATGTCAGGTGCAACACCCCAGCAGACCACACATGGTCGGGAGTATGTCAGCAGGAAGTACTGAGGCTGTTTATAGATGCACCTGCTAGTCAGGGTTTCGTTAAAATTGTGCATGTTGACTGCAAATTCTGTACTCTGGTGACCTGGCTGCTTTTCTCTCTGCCCAGCTACTGAAGTTCCCTTTGACCTCCTGTCCACGATACGAACAGCTACAGACTGAAACTCGGCACTCAGCAGAATACATAAATAAGACCAAAGAGAATTGGGTAAGTGATTGTTTGCATGAGATAAGGTGGTCTTAGGCTTGTAGTTAAAGTATTATCACATCTATATACAGAGCTCCGAGAAAAGGGTAGGGATACCAGTGCATGTAATACAATATGAGATGGAAAATTGAAGGTCTTTCTCTTTTTCTCAAACCTACAGCAATTCCTACAAATGGTGGCAAACGAGACTGGGATCCGGGATGTCTCCCTCGAGAGTGTATGGAGTGTGTATGACACACTGTTTTGTGAAGTAAGTTTGGCCATCATCTTACAGCCACTGCAGTTTGGTCTTCAGAATTCACTGGATTTGTTAGACATTATTTTGCAAAATCCCATGAAACAACTTTTCACCATACAGTTAGAAGTAATGTTCGAATTTCAGAGTAACAACTGTTCCTACTCACTAGAGGCATGTGCCAAGAATTACCTATTTTTGCACCCTATAACCTCCCACTCTGTAGTTTAGATATGTATCATGTCAGAGTCAGAAAAAGTCCCACCTGCATAATAAATCTCTTGAAAATCACTGTAAAAGAACTGCAGTCTGAAGTCCGTAGATCTCTGTGGACAAGTCTGAGTCAAGTAAGGTAGAAATGAGATCTCTGCAAACTGAATAAGCATCAACTTTATGATTTAAATTGGGATTTTAAATTCAGATTATTCCTGGTATTCTTACCTGAACCAGTAGATTCATTCTATTGTCTATATGGAGACAAGAAATAGCTGAACTAACGAGCTATTTATTCTCTTTGTAAATTAACGATGAACTAAGTAAATATTAAAGCTGCTGACAGGAATTTCTCTGAACCTCTTGGACAGAATGGGCCCTTATGGATATTCAGCTTCATCTTCTGGCAATCTAATGGGATGTGGAACAGAAAATTGTTCCAAGCAGTGCTGGAAAACCACTACTTCTGTTTGTCTGCCATTATAACTAATCCTTTCTTGTAATGGGTTGGCTGGAAACCAAGTTCTTCTCTTGATTCCCAGTTCTCTGGCATCTGGGTTTGAGTACAGGGCTTTGTCAGTGGTGCATCCCATTGTTACATCTGCAGAGCCCTCACCGACTTTCTTCAGTGTCCTTCAGTAGCCCTTTGAACCTCCACAGAAACTGTACTGCAGGTACACCAGAAATCCCAGGTTTCTGTTCACTTGTGTTTTTCTTTACTCTTAGACCTCATGCCATCTGCAGGGCAGAATCAGCCACATGTAAAGTTAATGCCCTAAGATTATTGGATCGGTGTTACAACATAATCCTGCACTCCAGTTGTGCTTTCGCAGAAATGTAGCTCCTAAATTATAACCTTTATGCATCTCATTATTAGTTTCTGAAGCAACATTAAGACTTGCCTGTATTCTTTGTATGCAGCACAGCAGTGTGAGGTCAAAAGCATAAATAGGAAAGGGACATATTGCATATTTAAGAGTACAGGAAATGAGTTGCTGTGTGGGCAGGTCTCCAGATACCCTCCCATTCTCTGATTAATCTGTGATCTGTGCTACCTGCAGATGAATATTCTGTTTGTCTTTCTAGCAAGCCCACAAAATGGATCTGCCTGTATGGGTGACACCAGATGTCATGACTCAGTTGAAGCAACTAAAAGACTTTGGTTTTGAATTTCTGTTTGGGATCCACAATCGGGTAGAAAAAGCTCGTCTGCAAGGCGGTGAGTGTACAGGGGAGGGAGCCTTGTGCTGCTCTGGCTTTTGCCTCTTACCAGTTGTTCTTTTTCTTCAGGGGTCCTGCTGGATCACATAAGGAAAAACCTAACCAAAGCAGCAAATGTTTCCGCCCATCAGAACCTGAAAGTACTTGCCTACTCAGCAGTAAGTCAGAGCTAGGGTGCTGGCTTATAGCCATCTCCTCTTCCTCACAGGGGATTGGGGCTTGGTGATAGTTTTAACCCTTTCTAGCTTCTCTACAGCCCACGCAGTGATCAGGATATGCCTCTTTGCCTCTGGCTGGGTGGGAGGTGCAGTACCTGGCATCATTCTTCTGGGGCCCCTGAGGAAAACTCCCAATATGTGCTTTGTTCCTTTTAGCTAATGCTTATGGATGAAACTGGCAGACTTTGGGGAACCACTGTTGTATTTACTTGGTGGATGGGTCGATGCTACTCAAATACAATATTTCAGAAGCTTAGATACAGTCATCCCCCCTTTCCAGCAGCCTACTGACTGGAAAGTCAAACATCTCTCCCAGATTGCGCCCTAGAGATTAATTCTTAAAAAACACTGCAGGATATGTGTGGCTGTGTTTTACTTCCTCCCCTTCTTTGGCACTGTCACAGACCCCTGTTTGAGCAGTACAGTTCCTCTGCCTTTTTCCAGATGGAAGTTACAAAGGTGACATCCCTTCAGCACTGCCCTGTCCATTACTGGTACAGTCTGAGCTGCCCTGCCACATCCACCAGGGTGACTGATTTGGTTTTTTTCCCTCTTTCTCAGCATGACACCACACTTGTGGCACTGCAGATGGCTCTAGATGTCTACAACAAGATTCAAGCACCATACGCCTCATGTCATTTATTTGAACTGTACCAAGAGGATGATGGGTGAGGGCTGCAGTAAAGATGTCCGCTGTGATTTCACCTCGAGGGTTAGATACCTAGGCTAGGCTCCACCCTAGGGGCATGCAATCTTGCTCCTAGTGGCAGGCTCTCATGAGGAAAATTTATGACCAGAATAAAGGAAAGGCTGTGCACACCAAGTTTTTGGGAAGGGATGACTTCAGCTAGAGAAAAAAAGACAAAACAACATCTTGCTGTGTCTTGTTTTCAGTAACTTCTCAGTGGAGATGTTCTACCGGAATGAGAGTGGGAAGGAACCTTTCCCACTGACAATCCCTGGCTGTCAGCATACATGCCCACTGCAGAGATTCCTGGAACTTACAGATCCTGTGGTTCCCCAGGACTGGGAGCAAGAATGCAAAGTAGTAAGCAGCATGCATGACACAGGTAAGCAAGGCTAGACCAGAGTGTGGCAGAAGAGGAAACCCAGACAATACCATGCTGACCACTTATTTTCTCCCTTGCAGAACTGTTTGTGGGTTTGGCTGTGTGTGGATCCATTCTCCTTCTCCTTATAATCCTCCTCTTGACTGTACTCTTTCGCATACAGTCTCAGCCCCCCGGTTACCGGCACGTTTCCAACGAGGGAGAAGAGCAGCCCTGACAGTTGCTTCAACTCCTTCCCAGGCAGTAGGAGGGAGCCGTGTTGCCCTGAGGATGATAGGGCACCTTCAGATACTGAGCATTCTTCTATTTTGGCCTTTCCTTCCCAGAACAAAGCTGGGCTTGATTTTTGGATACTTTCTAAAGGTGACACCCCAGAGAAAAAGGATTCAGCTACTCTAATGGAAATAATACCCCAATTTCAAAGCCAGTATACTGTGTGCTGCCCCTGGTCCTCATACAGCTTTCCTAGTCTGGGATTCCCAACACGGACAGTTCAAGTTTTCCTCCTTTCAACTGATTGTAAACCACTCGCCATGATGGTGGCAGAGAAGCTCGGGCCTCCAGCAGCTGCCACATCCAGTTGCATTTCTCTTCAGGGTCAACCTGCTTAGAGTGCTTTTCTGTCACACCATGGGACTGCTGATAGTAGGAAGGCTGGGCTTGGCGCTGAGGGCACAGCTCAGTAACAGTGCGCCAAGACTCATCTACTGTCCATGCAGAGGGAACTGCTGCAGATGATCAGAGACAGCAGAAGTGTTTCTTGAGGTTGCTGCCAAGTAGTTGCTGCTAGCAACTGGTCTTTTTTCCCTCCTCACACTGTGGTTCAAGAGAGGACTGGCCTGAAATCAGGACAAGATTGAAAACCTGGCAGTAGTTCCTAGGATTCAGCTCAGAGTAGAACCACAGAACCCAAAGCTCTAAGAGCTTCATGAGACAGAGCAATTCCTGTGACTGTGGCAAACCCACACTATTTCTTGTGCAGTGTTGGCCTAGAAAGTCCCCACAGATAAGAAACCTGGGTTCTGTCTAAAGATCCCAAGTTTGAATTTTACTTCCCACCTCTGAACTTCGAGTACCTATTAAAGCGACTGTCCAGTACTGCAGGCAGTCTGGATTTCAGCCCAAGGAATATGCTTTATTAGCAGAATGTTTCTATGCTGCAATTAAGAGATGTAGTAGAGCTGTTTACCTAAGACTAGATTAAATGTCAAGTTCTAATTTTTTTCTTCCTATCTTCCCTACTGGATGCACAACAAACAAAAAAACCCCTATTAAGGATCAGAGTTGGCAGGTCACTGGATTCTTTTATTTGCCACGCTTTGGCATTTTGTCTAAAGCGTGATTCTTTTTCTCCTGGCTGGCCTCTCAGTGCACACTGCAGCTGCTGCAGAGACTTTCACTCCAAGTGCTCACTACCTGCCTTTTAGCTTTTGGCAGAAAACGAGACTGCAGCGGGCACCAGAATCACAGGCTCTTCACATGGTGATGCTGCACATTCACTTCCCACTCTTACTTCCTTTTCTGGTGCAGTTCCCTTCCCCTCTTGGCAGCAGAAGCCAGTTCTTAGGTTACGGACGTTTCCTTTTCTCCCCCTAAGAAGTACAATGGGGACATTTCCCCCCACCATAATCGGAATCCTGCCACCCTGAGAACTCTTAAGTCAGCAGAAGCAGCTTGCTGTTCTCAGCATCTTCCTCACCTTTTTGTCTGCTGAAGATACAAACTAGGTCTCCTGCACAGCAAGACAGTCATAAACAAAAAGCTACTGCCTGTGAGAACAGGCCTAAGAAAGAGGTAATAGAAAGTGCATTTAAGAGGACCAGACCTGTTATTTTTAAAGGCACCAAATTTTGCACACACAGAGGCACGGTTTCTATGATGATTATTTACACATTTTGACTGTGAATGAATTCTGTAATTGTTCCGATACATTTCATTATTAAAGTCAAATTCGCACTGAACTCTACTCTTTTTCTTCTCTAAGAGTTCATCAGTGTTGTAAAACTTACTGCAGCATATTCCCTCCCAAAGGAATTCCCTGTTTCACAATCCCACATACAGCACAGGGTGAATCAAGATAAGCTATTTTTGACTGCAGCAACTATGCAAAGATACAGCTGATAATGTATCCTGTCCAACTCGAAGGGATCCGCTGCAGACCCAGTACTATGACTGGTACTTCCACCACTCTCCTGGGTCTCATAGCCTTCCTCAAGAAAAGTCTCAAACTTCTCCCCTACAAAAGCAGTTCAGCACAATACTCAAAGCAGCCACTCTGTATCAAAGAATTTTAATTTAGTACAAAACTTTATTAATACTGCAAAACTATAAAAGTGAACATGGAGAATCTGCACAGGCCTGGAGCCCATCCCATCCACCAACCTCTGGGACAGCAGCAAGGCCCTGGGCAGCCTTGTAAACAAACTAGAAAAAGCAAAACTTCAAGAGTTTAACAACAGTCTTGTGGTTTGGCTTTGAGCAAGAGTGTTCTGTTTTGTAACACTTTTATCCAACATTCTGAAGCCCATACACATGGGTGAAAAAAATTAACTAATCAGTGGCAAGGAAGAGCCTAGAACTCTGAAAATCAGAACTGCGGTATCAGTAAGTGCCCAGTTCCATACTGCCCTTGCATCCCACGAGGCAGGTAGAGACCTCTGGCATCATGATGTTCTTTGTGGTCCAGTTAAATACCTGCAAGCATAGAACAGGCTGAGCCTGAGGTCTTGACATTTTCCAAGAAGCTTGCATATGGGAGAGCTTGGTGTTTCCTAGGCTACCCAAGTTATCCATCACCTCAGCGCTGAACATTCTAACTTTCCAGGTTGTTAATCCTTTTAACAAACGGTTTTTCAACTCAGTTGGACTCAGATAGGCTGGGGACCCTATCAGGAGCTGCTCCACAGCAGACTACAGGAAATGGTAAGCTCTGATAAGTGAAGACAAGCAGATATGGCAGGCTGCAAGCAGTTAACTTCAGCAGGATCTGAGAACATCTTGGAAGTTTTCCTAGTCCCTCAGAAAATAAGTGGTAACTCCCTTTGCAGGAGGAACCAAGTACTGACACAACTATTTCTAGAAGGGGAAGCCAAGAGGATCTGGGAAGCAAGATCAGAGCCACGGAGGAGGGACAAAGTCTAATGCCCTGTACGGCTTATACTGCCCACTGCCAACAACCGAGTTTGTAACCTAGGATTTAGAAAGGACCAAAATACTAAATCAGTTCTCTAGATCCTTCCCTTTTCACTTTCTTCCCTGGGATTTAGAATCACTGTTTTTTGTTCTCATCTCTTCCAGCTCCCAAGAGAGTAACTTAGCTTTGAGTTTGCTTGTGCCAGAGTTTGCTTCCCTCTGCCCTCCACGTCTGGATGAACTCCAGCTTCCAATCCCCTGTTCTGTCATGACTTTCAAAAGATGTTCTTGCTTCTTGGCCACCATCTCCTCTCGGCTCCAAATTAGAATACTAAAGCCTGAGAAGAAAGATTAAGTATTGTGCATCAGAAATTCTACATCAAACATAGTACTTTAGGCTATGTCACTTAAATGCTAGAAATTCAAAGGGTTTTTTCTGTTCTAAGGTATTTCCAAAGTAGAGAGGGTGCAAAAATAGTTATTCCAGATGCTATTTCCACATAGCCATGGAAATCTATCTAAGAAAGAAATGTAATTTCTAATCTCATCTGTCACATGTTTAAAAACCTCAATCTCTAGCCAGCTACCTTAATTGTATGCAGCCTGCAAAAAACACGAGTAACTTGGCTCTGCAGCGTAGGAAATGAGATAAATTAAATGAAGGGAAAGGGTACGGCTTATCAGGAAAAAACTTTCCCCTCTCCATTGTTTTCTTCTACTGTGCCATGGCCAGCAGGTGGCAGCGGCCGCCTACTGCCAGGAGGCTTCCCGCTCCTCTGGACTTGTTCTCAGGAATGTTTCACAGGAGATAACTAGCAACCTGTTTTCCAAGTCCAAAGGTGTAAGACTGAAAAGAAGGTCCTGATCTCTTTTACGTATTACGCATTTATAGAGCATGTGGGATTTGCAAAAACTCCTGTCACAACTTGCTTTAATCTGGACTAACAAGCCACTCCTTTTCTGGGACCCGTGCTTAATGCCCCAGGCTCTGTTCACTTACCCATGCCAGAAGCCAGTGTGTCTCCCATAGGGTTAAATTTATTGAGCTGAAAATGAAAACACAGAGTCTGTAAGAGCATCACTGCTTACATAACAGTCATAAGAGCACCACAGCTTATATAACAGCAACAAACCATCTGGAAAACCCAGTGTTCCCTAAGAGTATCACAAAATCCCCCCCAGATGACCACAGACTAGTCCTACTCGAGTCAGCAGCTTTAGCTGGCTGCCATATCCCATGACAGCATGAGTGTCACAAGTAAAGAGGATAGTGTTCTAGACCCTAACCCATACACTCAATACACAAGTGCCCTTTTAGCTGCAGTGCTTAACTCACCGAGATGATACCAGAAGCATTTGGATCATGGAGTTGACAAACCATCTCCCCAGTGTTTCCATCAAACACGTCAACGGTTCGTAGCTCATTCACCATGTACCCGGGAAACTTGGGGTCTGGGTAGCGACCTACAACAATGAGGTCATAGCGAGGATGCCATGTTGCCTAGTCATAGAGCAGAGTGATGGAGAGCTTAGAGAAAGGGACAGAGCTCATCAATGACAACACCAGACACAATCTGTATATCATACAACTTTAGGACAGTGCTCCACTGGAAGTTGCAGCAGTGTAAATATCCACCCACCAAAGCAGTATTTTGACCAGAAATCAATTTTTCTGATTAACAGCCCGCTGCTAGCACCAGACATGATGCTCTTCTGAGATTTAACTCACCTTAATAGGTGTAAGGTGCTGAAACTGCCTATGTGGATGTGGAATCAGATGCTGTGGCTTGGTCCAGTCTGAAGATGAGTAAACCCTGATTTCATTGCGCTGGTCTGTACTCAGGAGCTTTGCACCATCTGTTGGGCTGAAGTAAGCTAGGAGAGGGAGACAGTAAGGCAAACTAAAGACCACAATGCTGTGACTGACAAGAAATACAAAAGTCACATTTCTCTGACTGAAAATCCACTGCTATTTCTTTAAAAGGGAAGTGAATATGGCCGTGTGTCTCAACAGACAAGACTTTACCTATCTCAAACAAAAGGAACTTGCTCATTCAAATAGAAAGACAGTGGAATAATGAGACAGTCTTCTGCAGTTTGGACTTTCACAAACTGGTAAAGCTGCACGCAAGAAACAGAGGTCTGAGTCCCACGCTCTGCTTTTGTCAAAGGACTGCCCCAATAAGTTAATTTTTCTAATCTCAACCACTGCTTTCAAACTCACTTTTCAAGGTACAGTGCTCCAGTCTGTATGCCAAGTCTTAAGATGGCGCTGCAGCTGCCTTATCCACTTCCCTGCCTCTGGCCACACATTCCCAATGCCTTCTTTACTATAATTACTGTGCAGCTTCAAATCTGAGCAAAACCTAATACTGCCACCACAATAAAAGCTGAGCTGAGTGGACTCTGCAGACATCCACGCGATTAAATCCTTATCTCAATTCACCTGCATTGACAGGTTTCTCATGAGGAAGCAGATGAAGAAAGTTCATTTTGTTTTTGATGTTTCTGAGGTCCCAGATTTTGACCGTCTGATCCACAGATGCTGTGGCCAACAGCCACTCACATCGGGAATTAAATTCTACATGGGTCACCTTCTTCTTGTGCAATTTCAGCTTCCAAATCTGTGTAAACAGAAAATCATACAAAAAAACACCAAGGTCTGGAGTACAGAACTGGAACAATAATCTACTAGTACAGAGTAAAGTGGTCTCACGTTTATAAAGTAACAAAACTTCTAAAATACACTAACAGTTTATCCACTGGAAACAAGAAAGGAAAAGAATGACCTTGGGAAATAACCATTTAATTCCAGGAGAACTCTGATCCACCAATTTATTACAGCTATGAGAAAGGAAGACACAATCCCTGGTTCATGGAGGAAAATATTAGTGCCACTGTACAAAGCAAGATCACATCTGGAAGATTTTAAGCAATGCCAATCTTGCAGAAAGATTAAAACAAAACTGAACAGGTATATACAACGCCAAGATAACAAGGAAGGACCTGCTTTGTGTGGAAGACCAAAGAACCTTGTTTTCTTTACCTTAGTAAAAGATGATAAGAGAGATAATTGGCTTCCAGAAACACATCAGTGAAGAAACATGAGGGTAAGACAAATATTTCAATTAAAATCAACAAATAAATACAAACTGGCCACGAATAAGTTTCTATCCAAAGACAGAAGATTATTTCTAACCAAAAGGCTGAAGTTGACCCATCCTCCTAGAACGATGGGTATCTCCCAAGTGCAAAAATACTGCCACATTCTTTCAGGAAAAAAAAAAAAAGTAAGCAATTAACCTTGAACAAGGACAAACAAATTGGAGCACTTCTGATTCTGCCCATTCATTTACACAGCTGCCTCTGGCCACAGCTCATTCATTCACTGCGAGGTAAAACTTTCACAGACGTTACCCTTACAGACAGGAGAGATGGCAGTGCTGGTGTAATCGTACAGCAGCTCCTGAAGCACGGCCCACTCCAACTATTCTCTCCTGTTTCCACACTACTTCAGTCTGTCTCTGCCTGCCCTCTCGTGTCTAACGGCAGAAGTGCAATTTGCATCCCAACGTTTGCTGCAGTACCGCTGTGTGCCAACTCCTAGGCCCTGGAAGGAGGTACATCGAAGCAGTATCTCCAAAACGACTCCCATCAGTGAGCTGAGTTTCTGGAAGTGTGAAGGTTGTTGGCAGAGGGTGCTCCCATCTTCACATAACCCTATAATTACTCTGGCCAGTAGCAAATATCTTAACTAATGACACAGTCCTTGTTTGGGATTTATTACCATTACGCTCAACCATTTGAAAATGCCTAATGGATGGCAGAAGCAGAGGACTTCTCACCACCTAGACACTGGGCAGACTCATCTGAGCTGCAAGGCTTTTGCTCTTCACGTAGGAAAACACATTATGATTCCCGTAGAGGTGATGGTGCGTGGAGCCATACAAACCTCTTCACCAGAAGTGCTCAGCAGGACCACGTTGCCCACATTATCACCTGTCACCACTGCACGGCAGCTTGCAGAAACATCCACACTGCAGTACCAGCAACTAGAGGGAAAGACACAGAATCAGTCCTCCTCCCACAGGACAGTGAAGGCAGTGGAGCTCTGCTTCACCATCCCTGACAAGGGAGACTTCAACAGATTGTAACTACAATCTCCTGCCCGATGGTGTGGGCCTGCGTATCAGGAACAAGGATGGCTTATCAGCAATGCTTTCTGTTCGTGACTGAATATGAAGTAGCTTCTTAGCCATTTCTGAAGTGCTCATTAGATGGAGTGCGACACACTGGGACAGCGGAACATAGAGGCTGAAGAGCCACTTGGTGCCTGCACATGAACATACTTTAAGAAAGATCAGAACACCTTTAGAGCAACAACAAATGTGCAGAAACAGCACATTTAAAAATTAAATTTAAAATTACATTTTCCACAAAACACTGGAGCAGCAGTAAAGACAAAAGCTTTGTACTGAAAAGTTGCACATCAAACTGTCTCAACTTCATGCTCCAAGAAACAAAACCGAATAGAAACTTACTGATAAAGACAGGTATCTTAAGCCCAGCTCTGCTAGGAGGGGAAGGGCAGTGAGAAGCTGCAATCCTTTGGGAACTTGTCGTGAAAACTTCACTTACAAGATAAATTATTCTAAGAATTCAAGGCCATGGAAATGAACATTGTGAACCTGAAGTCTCCAAAAGGGCCACAGGGTAAACTAAATAACCTGAAAGTCAGATTGCACAGGAATGTTTTCTGGCTTTCCTATGCTCCTTGAGCTGCTACAGACAAAACAGACCACTGATGACAATGAAGAGGAGGAAGTTACCCTACTCTTCTCACCTCATATTTTATAAAGTGAAAAGCTGTCAGTATCTGCAAGATATGAGGTGGCGTCACCAGAAAGCAACCCCAGAAGATGCAGGCAGCACACTCAGCTACTGTAAAAGCTTAAGTGCCCAGTGCTGCCTCACCTGTCACCACCCTGCAGTGCTAGGGGTCAGGAACAGGACCGTCTCTCAGCTCTCTCTTGAGACCAATTCATACCAAGAGTCTCCTAACAGTGGCAAAGATGATGATGTTAGAGATCAAGAAGCAGTGCAGCATTAACTCCAAGGAACAAACAATCAACCTTGGAGTGCCCTCTTCTCACCAAACATTGTGATGCTCATGGCCACAGTCTGGGGCACGAGAGATCACCTGCACCGCTCTGCCCTCAAGGTCCTGCAGACTTAGGGTGCCATCACCTGATGCCACATAAAGCTTCACTGCCTCGTAAGGACTGAATTTGATGTCTCCAAGAGAATCTCCTGGCCCTTTCTGAAATACACACAAAGCCAAGAGGCATCAAGGTTAGAGCAGAAGACAAAATACAACAGTCACCTCCTGGAGCACACTGACAGTCTTCCTAGGTACAAGCACTGCTTTCAGGCAGAGTACATATGCAAGAACTTTCTTCCTAACCTGTTTCCAATCTAGGCACATACATTCTGAGACTTTAAGTTCACCCTCACCACTTTGGGAACAAACCTCATTAGCAGCATTGCTGCTTCTGTTATGAAGATAGAACTAATCTACAGTGAACCACCTGCCTCAGACTAGGCTAAGGAGCATTATCCCATGCATAAACCACAAAAAAATCTCATGACAGCCCAGTACCAAGCTTTTCTTACAGAGACTTTGTCGCTAGTTCCCTGCAGGCTGCTTCCAGTGCTGTATCTGGTCTTTCTCAAGGTACCAGCAGGCAGGATGAGACTGGTGCAAAGAGAAATCTTACTGCTAGCCTCATGGCACAGAAATCTTATGTTCTGTGTTATGTTACACAGTTATTTTATTTGTCCCCCAACCTCTATTACTAACATGGAAACTACACAATGACAGAAAACAATACTAGCTGGGAGTCCCAAACTCCTTGATACTCAGGTGCACTCCATCTGCTGCTCACAGAAAAACTACTTAAAGTCTCACTGTAAATACTAGAATTCAAGGAGCCAATGAAGATTAAAACAAGGCCCACCTATAGAGCCTACTTTCCTCATCACAATAGAAGGAGCATGGTATGCCCTACCAAATCCAGGCATCATTGCTGTGACAGGCATCTCACTGGGATTCAAGATCCTTGTGCCCCAGGACCCAGTTTCTTTCTCCTTGCTCACCTGGCCAGACATCCCAGCACTACTTAGGTTCACCTTCTGCTCTATTACAAGGTTGCAGGTGTACAGCTAATCTGGAAAACAACCATGAAAGCTGCCACCCGGAAAGAATCAGAGGGAAAAGTAATGCAGAAGCTAACCCAAATTCCTTCACTTACCTTTAAACACTGAATGGAAGTAACTAATTAAAGAGTTCAGGCTTTCTCATGAGTGCACAGAAAAAGCAACAGTATAAGAAGGTAATTCTTAAGAGCTCTAGAAATTCATCTCTTCAGTCATTACTGAAGGAGCCTACACTCTTAATTTTGGTATTTTGGCTAATCACCAAATTTTGGCTAGGTGAGATGAATTGGCATGACCCTTATGGCATGCACTGATTGAAGTCAGCGGCATTAGTGGGAAAGCACTGATGGAACTATAAATTGTCATGTAAAAACCATCTGACAACAAGCAGCACAGCTAGCCAGTGAAGAGGTTAGAAGGTCCCCAGGGCACAGAGCTTTGGGAAGTTTTAGGAACAGACAGCTGCAGAAATCCACTGGCACCCCCATTCTCTCATGTACAATGGGCAGTAAGCAGCACCAAAGACTCCCTCCCCCTCAGTGATAAAAAGTTCTCTCCTACCCACTGCCCCATTCCAGTGAAAAATTAAAAAGAACGAGCCTCCCTGAAATTCAGAGGATAGAGGACATGTATGTGTACCCAGCTCTCACATATTCAAGACAAACATCTCTCTCTCTTTCTCTCTCTCCCTGTAGCGCTCCTGCCAGCAGGACACAGAGGCCCAAAGCATTACTGTATTCTTACTCCCAGTCCTCGGTGCTGGTGAAGACCCGGACAGTATTGCCATTAAAATCCTGCAGGGTGGTAGTGCCGGCAACTGACGAAGTGTACAGCTGACTAGGGTTAAAAGGGTTAAACTTCATTCCTGTGATGGCCCCTCCAGCTCCCATCTATAAGGAAGGGGATGAACAAGAGAAAAATCCACTGAGTGATGGGGAAGAAGAAAAGTGTATTCTGCATTCACTGCTATGTCTTTAACAGCAACAGTGAAACACTACAGTCCTCTAAAAAGGCAAAGACAACCACGTCTCTCACATGACAGCTGTCTAGACAGCTGCCCTTCTGGAGGTCAAATCTGCAACTCCTTCAGTCCCTAGGCAAAGTATTCCCTTGCTGGCTGCCACCACACTATTTACAAGAAGAGAAATAAGATTTTGGAATTTCTGAAGGATAGACCTCTCTATGTTAATTCAGAAAGGCGATAAAAGTTACAAAGTCTTTGAGCCTCTCTCAGAATGGAAATGGCTGAATAAAGCACCTAAGGGGTATGCCAGCTGTATAAACCATGCAGTCTATCTTAGTTTCTCACTTTAGATAAAGGGACTTTGTCTCTCCCCACTCAAAGACGTTTCTTCATCTGACACAATAAAAGGTGAGCAGGGTAAGATTGAGACCTACACCAGTCAGACCCTCTCCGACTACTTGTTTCTGGCATCCCTTTAAGATAACCATTTTTCCAGTTTCTGTATTAATTTTCCCACTGAGCGTACACCAAGTATTGCTTCATTATGAACTTAATCACCACACCTCAGTTCTCCCCAGTGCCAGAACAGCCTGGGTCTTAGGAACAAACATGCTGTTGCATCTCAGTCCTGCACATAACTGGCTACTCTGAAACCCAAGACCCTTATGTGCTTCTCACAACAGACCTCAGTTTTTATCTGCAGTATTTCGTGGTACTCCAGTTTTCCCTCCCTCCCACCCATTACACACACACAGACTTACCCCCTTTATGAAGCATGTTTTAGTAAGTACTTCATAGTCCCAAAGGATGATGTCTCCACCTTTGGAGCCAACAGCTACTGTACTAGGGTGTGTTGGATGCCATTCCAGGCATGTCACTCTCCTGTCAAAGGGGCTTGCTGTTCGAAAGAGGCGATATGAGGCAAGAGAACGCAGAAAAGGCAGCTGCAGACACTGTTAAAAAGGTAAAGAGAATTATGACTTTTGAAGGCATCCCTGAGATTCTCTGAACAAGGAGTGCTAAAATTTCTGTCATTAGTGTTAAGTATGTTCACACAAAATTCTAAACCTCTCTACAATGAAGAACCCAAGGGAAACAGCCTGTAATCGCACAAATCTACATCAGCCACAGCCTTCAGAAACCAACAGAGAACCGAGAGATAACATATTTTAAATTATGTACATGGAGCTAATCCTCATGGGCTGAGCTAAAAAAGAGGGGTAATTATCAAGGGAGAAGAACATGCCTCCACACCAGTAAAATGCACTTATGATTATTTTTACTGAGCATCTCAAAATGTTACACATCATCCAGAGATAAAACATTATGGTCCTCCATCCAATTTGTCTGCAGCTCAACTACACAGCATAAGAGTGAAAAGAACACTTAAAAGAGGGAATGAGAAACCATGACATGATTGCATTGTTATTCAGTTGAAAAATATGCTTGGATAAATTTGGAAATTTATTTATCATTTGGATACTTAAAATGCATATATCAGAAAGATAAAGGTAGACCAGGTGCATCTCACCTATGTTACAGAAAGAGTTAATTTTCAAATGAAAGGTATATGGCTCTGCAAAACAGTAAAACATTACAGACTAGATAAGACTATGTGAAGAGGAAAAAACCAACACTAAACCTGACAAGATTAGCAAAGCAGAGTGGATGCAAGATAGCATGACAAAACAGTCACATCAGTGTGCATAAGTATCCCCGTGCAATAACTTAACTGGTAGACTTGGCAAATTTAAACATGATTCAAGGAAGCACTGAATGAACAGAGGATAAAATGTAGATGACATTGCTGGGTCATCAAAAAGGGAAAGCCACCTCAGCTCTTCCATTTTAAAGGATCAGACTTGGAGCCACAAACTGTGCCGGCAGGGAAACTGAAGTCCCTTTAAAGTTTCTCTGCTTGTGTTGAAGATTTTTTTTTTATATATAGGGAGCTCAGATGTCCAACAGGTCATGAAAGAGACACTCCTCACCTGCCGGAGCTGCGGCCGAATGGAGCCTCCCAGCATGTTCTGGTAGACATAATGAACAATGCTGCACTGCCGCTCCAGCTGATGGGAAAGGACTCTCTTGTTTCTCACCACAGACCCACCTCCACGCCAACCTGCCAGAGAGGAAAAGAGTAAAACTTACTTACAGGCAACTCCTGCCATGTTCATTCACTAAACAATATCGGAAGACATCTGCATTTGCTGCTACATCCGTGAAAAGCTTCGGCCACAAGATAAAAGTCTCTAAGTAATTCTTACATGACTTAAGGTATAGCAGCTTCTGCAGTTATGGAGTCCAGTGCTTCACTCAGCCTGCCAGAGCTTTGTGTATGCTGCCTGTCATTAAACCTTCCTTTGCCAAAGATTCATCAAAGACAACAGGCGAGAACTCAAGCAATGCCATAGGTAGGTGGTGCATTCTCTTGGACAGTGTACAGTTTGCACAGTTCATACCTAAAGCACGATGCTGCTATCCAAAGCCCCAACAACTTGTAAATATGCTATGGGAAGTGGTAAGCCCCTGCACACAACAAAAGAAAGGTCAGACATGTGACCAGCAGAAACACCTGAAAATTCCCCAAGCATAGCAACACGAGGTCCCCCACAGTTCCTGAAATGGCTGCTTGTGAATCAGAATTTTCGATGTAGCCTGTAGTGTCTGCCTCCAGCACTGCGAGTTTTGTTTCTGATAAAAGACTCGCTGACGCCACACCGCCTGGAAACCTTTCTGTTCAAACTGATTTTTGCTGAGAGTACAGCTTGTTTCTGCATTTTGTTCATGTTCCAAGTTTTTATCTTCAGGGACCTTTATGTAAAAAAATAGATCTGTTCGGTCCCATGTTTGTGATCTAATCATCCCCACAGCAATGGTCTGTAACACCCCAGGGGATCTAGATGTCAAAAGCATTTCTTAAGAAACATAAATGCTATCTTCATTTAAGGATATTTATAAAAAAACTCAGAAGACTGAAAACACACGGATCATTATATGTGATTAGAACCGAAATGAAATCTTTCTTTAATGCAACACCGGAGCTCAGAAATACACAAGTGTGAAACTGAACTTCTCTTTTCACATGCCAACACAGTGCCAACACTTGCCACACCTGTTGAAATAGGTAAAAAAGTATTTATATTCTGATTCATTTTTTTTCACAGAAGAATTCGTATCCACAGTTCCTTCTTCAGAGGCAATAGAAATTCAGGTATTTTTTCTGGATTCCATTTTACAATGAAGGACAATTTATTAAGAAACAAACTTCAGACTTTTTTTAGAATCTGCTGGAAGAAACCCTTTAAAAACGTTGCTTAATTGCAAGAAACAGGAACTGTCCTATATGGCTCAGGAGAAAAAAATGTTTTTTCCAAACACATTAAACTGGAACACAAAATGGAAAAGCTCAAATACAAAGGTCCTCATCTATTTAAAAAAGGGTTAAGGGAAAAATATGATTTGCCTTATTTTTCCAAAGTATGAGCTCCATCCAATTACCTGTGAATATTATAGGAATGGCACATGCTTATCTAATCTGAAAATCAAGCCATGAAGTTACAATAAAATCATGTAGCTAAATTAGCTACAGAAGATGCTCTAACTATCTGCAACTACACACAGAACTCTCTTTAAACAGAGTATTTTGCCTCCACAGTCACTGTTCACACTACTAACTGCACCCAGTTTGGACTTACAGACCACACAATGGAAACGTTCAAAACTGTTGAACTCCTGTACCTTTGACTGCTGAAATGCTCTTCAGTCATTTCTGGATCCTTAAAGCCAAAATTGTACAGAAATCACGTAGTATCTCCACACAAGGCAGTAGCCCTTATATTCTTCTAAACCACTGATAAAATTAAAGGTTTCATCTTTGAAAAGGAGGCTGAGGGGAGACCTTATTGCTCTCTACAACTACCTGAAAGAAGGTTGTAGCAAGGGGGTGGTCAGCCTCTTCTCCCAAGTAACAAGCAGGACGACAAGAGGAAAAGATCTCTAGGTACACCAGGAGAGGTTTAGACTGGATATTAAGAAAAATGTCTTCACTGAAAGGGTTGTCAAGCATTGGAACAGGCTGCCCAGGAAAGTAGTTGAGTCACATCCCTGGAGGTATTTGAAAGACACGTGGACACGGCACTCAATGACATGGTTCGGTGGTGGGCCTGGCAGTGCTGGTTAACGGCTGAACTCCATGATCTTAAAGGTCTCTTCCAACCTAAATGACTCTATAAAAAGTCCCTGCTGTAGGTAAAGTCTAGACAACTTTCTTGATAATGCAAAACTTTCCAGTATGTTAGAAATTTATCACTTCTCTACATTATATCAAAAATCTTTACGAGATTTTTTTACATAAGTTACGTACTAAAGGGTGAAGGAGAAGTGATTAGTAGAAATTCTGTCCATTGTAATCTAAACACAAGAGGTAGAAAGTATTCCTAGTTACTGTAGCTGAAGTTAAAATATGCAAAGAAACAAGAGAAAGTACCAGTTTAGTCTGCATGCTGTAGGATATCAACCTTACGACTATAAAACTGCATGAGAGAAAAGCCAATGTGCTACCAAGAGTGGTCTGTCCTACACTAAAGCAGAACTCTCGTGATGTAGGAATTCCACATAACCACCCTCAAATGAGCTGTGACAACAACTTCAGTGAGCAGGCTTTCACCTATGGGGTCTGGAGTCTCAAGAATTAAACATGTGTGCATGTATGCACACACACTCACTAGACAGAAACTTGGAAGATGTGCTGTCCCAACACATGTCCACCTATCATTTCAATATATAACCCTATCTGAATGCTCATGTCTGAACACATTTCTTGGCATTTTCCCTCTTCAACTAGTCAAAGCCTGTAATTTGCAGTAAGTCTGGCAGACAGAAAACACTAAGGATCTGAGGAAATGTTACCGATTTTCCCCGGGGTTTTAGATGTTTTTCTCACAAACAACCTCTTTGCTTGTGTCTCATTCCCTAGTTCCTCATAGTCCGGTTTTCTCTTCCCAGATGATTTTGCTTCTTCTGGCCAATGCTGATATGCCCTCTCATACTCCTTGTCCTTTGGCTGGTTCACTGGAGCCATTCCGTCTGAGCACTGAAAGCAAACAAAGCAAGGAAGGTAAGACTGTCACAGACCTTAAACTATAGGACAGAGGAAAACTGGAATTAAATCTATCACAGTAGTCTGAAAGTAGTGATTATACCTGTGCCCTCTTTCATAAGCGTGACATCAGCTTGTTGTTGTGCTCTGCTGAAGAGGGCAACAGGTTCAAAAAACTCTTCTTTGTTCACATATGAAAATTAACATATCCTAAAGCGCTAGAATACGTTTTGACAGATATGCTTCTACCAAACTTTTAAGCCTGAAACCCACAGATCTGCATAAAGTACGTCTGTGAAACTACGTAATACCCTAACTTTCTCTCTAGTAGCTCACACAGAGGTCTTTAGATTCAGTTAAGTGAAAGGTCAGAGCGTTTATGATGATGGTCAGGGCTGACTGGCCTTCCAACAAATGTGCTCAGAACGTACTTCCTGTTTATCGGCCACTTTTACTCCCAACCACCACCTGGAGTTTGGAGCGGGCTCCTGCCCTGGCCGGTGACCATCCCAGAGCTGCCCCTCAGGTGAGGGCGATGGGGTGCAGCCCCCCGTGCCCCGCCTTATGACGACCACAACTCCGCCAGGCCCCCGGGGGAGACGCGGGCCTGCCCCCGCCTGCCCCGCCGCCCGCAGGGAGCGTCACACGCACCCCCCGGCAGATCCTCCGCGAACGGCATCCAGGGCTGAGCCCCTGCTCGCGCTGAACTTACTCAGGGCTCCTCAACACCTGTCACGGATCGAACACAGCTCGGCGGGCACAGCGCAGCCTCCCCCAGACCGCGCTCCCCCGGCGGCTCCGGGCCCCGCCCCCAGCCCGGCCCGGCCCGGCCCGGCTCCCCCGCGGCCCGGCGGGAAAGGCCGGCCCGCTCTCACCTGCGCTCCGGCGGCCTCGGCTCCCCCGGCGCCGCCGCGGTCGGCACCGGCCCCTCCCCCGCGGTTTCATAACCGGGGCGGGAACGGGGGACAGCGGCTCCCGCTCGGCCCTGGGGAGCGG